>PISW01013903.1:0-23757 GCA_004023785.1 Mungos mungo
GTATTAAATACTGCATGCTTTGCCCAAGCTAAGATGAAACCACATCATAAATCAATAAGCATTTTGCATTTTCTTTCATTATCTACTCAAAGTCATGCCTACTGCACCTCTAACCATTTCATTAAATCCAATTATACAGCAAACACTCCCAAAATAAACTTAGATTGTATTGCAGTTTCACTTAACAGTATATAAAATGTTGTGTAAAAGACCTATATGATGAAAACTATAGAAAACTTATGAAAGAGATTGAAGAAGACACCAAGAAATGGAAAAACATTCCCTGTTCATGGATCGGAAGAATAAACATTGTGAAAATGTCATTACTACCCAAAGCAATCTACACATTCAATGCAATCCCCATCAAAATTGCACCAGCGTTCCTCTCAAAGCTAGAACAAACTATCCTCAAATTCGTATGGAACCACAAAAGACCACGAATAGCCAAAGTCATATTGAAGAAGAAAACCAAAACGGGAGGCATCACAATTCCAGACTTTCACCTCTACTACAAAGCTGTCATCATCAAGACAGTATGGTATTGGCACAAAAACAGACACATAGACCAATGGAATAGAATAGAGAACCCATAACTGGGCCCATAAATGTACTGCCAATTAATTTTTGACAAAGTAGGAAAGAGTATGCGATGGAAAAAAGACTGCCTCTTTAGCAGGTGGTGCTGGGAGAACTGGACAGCAACATGCAGAAGAATGAAACTAGACCACTTTCTTACACCATACACAAAAATTAACTCAAAATGACTGAAGGACCTGAATGTGAGATGGGAAACCATCAAAATCCTTGAGGAGAAAGTAAGAAAAAACCTCCTAGACCTCCACCGCAGAAATCTCCTACTTGACACATCCCCAAAGGCAAGGGAAATGAAAGCAAAACTGAACTCTTGGGACTTCATCAAGATAAAAAGGGTCTGCAAGGCAAAGGAAACAACCAAGAAAACCAATAGGCAACTGACAGAATGAGAAAAGAGAGTTGCAAATGACATATCAGATAAAGGGCTAGTATCTAAAATCTACAAAATTATTAATTTTTAAAAATTTAAAAATACATAATGAGGTAAGTATTATCAAATGTGTGTGCTCATAAATGTAACTTCTACAGAAAAATGTAAAAAGAAATATATGTATCAAAAAAAAGTAGTCGGAATGGATTAAGAGTCACACTCTCCATACTTACAAGGGATTATATGCCACTGCATTCTAATTTTGCAGAACTGCGCATACAATGGGGAAAAGAAATCAAGGGATCAACATGCTCAAATAGAATTGCATGATTATAAAGTACATTCTATTGTTCTAGAAACCAATAATATTCTAGGGTTTGTAGGTATTAGAGGTTGTGAGATGATAGCAGCGTTTAATCAAATTTGTTTTGGACAAAATACATAGATTCATCTCCTCCCCCAAACTTTTGGGGGAAATAAAGACAAAAATTCTTTATTGGATATTATTCAGATTAATCACCACTGGTCTATAAACTCAGACTATAAATTAGACTGTAGAGTAAAAGAGCAGCATACTATTAAAGTGAAGAAAAGTGGTAATAAAACTAATCTGAGACTCCAGGAAAACTTCTCTATGGAAGGGAATTTAAACTGAAATATGAAGGATGACTAAGAATCACACAAATCAATGTTAAGGTCTGTGAAGGGAAGGATTGTAAGCAGAAAGGATGGCATGCATAAAAGTCTAATGTTGAGATATATCAGGGTGTATAATAAAAAGTTCAAAAGAATAACAGTATGCATGAGAAAAAATAACAGGCCATGCAATATTTCATGAGCTCCCCATTAAAGATCAAAGTTGTTACACTAAGAATTACTGCAAACTACAATCTACTCATGAATAGTAAGTAGACATATAAAGTAATTTGAATATGTCCATGGAATAAGTCAGCTTCCAAGTATCTGTTGACAGAATTCTAGGGTCCATAAAATTTGCCATGGACTTTTTGGCTTTATCATCACATACCCATCACTATGCAAGGCAATACAATTATGAGTGTCAAACAAATAGCATAATATTTAAGAGATTGTTTCAGGTTAACATAGTAAAGAAACGCCTCATAGGAAAGGTAGGATTTGAAATCAGGTTTCAAAAGAGCATAAAATTCTGACAAGCATCATAGAAACAATGGTTGACATTATGAGGGAAGACTTTTTTCCTTGGAGATAACAGAATGATAAAAATCATAGGTGTAAAAAAAAATGAGGGACATGTTCTGAGCCCTGTAAGATGAACAGTTCGACATCTTTGAAATGAGTTATAACCCTACGGGGAGGTCACAAGATCCTGAGCTAGAATAGTATGAGGATAGTATGACATGAGGAGTCAGTAAAAATATTCAGTGAAAAGTCTTTAGAATTTTGTGGTTAATTTCATAGGAAAAGTCAAAGAGAAAGAGAAAAGGAAAGGTTTACTTTATAGTTGAGTATCAATAAAGATACGTACCAAATAAGAAATACTGTTGGCTTTGTTATGGTTAGTTTATATGGAGTTCTATGTTTCATATATTTCACAGTAGCACCCTAAAATGTCTTTTTTTTGCCCAATTTGGACTTTTCATTAATAGTTGAAAAGGAATAATTATGAATTTTTGCCAGCCACTAATTTAGTTTCAGATCTATGTCTATAGAGGAACACCTGTTGGTATAAGTGTTGAATATTTAGAAACATTTTAATTTAGTTTTATGACAAATGAAAGAGAAGCTGAAAAAAGAAAGTTCTGATACTCATAAGTGAAACGCATAAATATAAATTAATTCAAACAAGATGAAGATAAAAACCAAGTGGAATGAAATCTGTCTAGACTTGCTAGATTTAAACTTGTATTAAATTGTAAAGGAAAACTTTGTTTAAAAATACATGACAGAAATATATTATTCAATGTGTATCTAAATAAAAATTGTACTTCAGGATTTAAATTTATTCTCTTTAAGAATGGAAGCCCTTATTTGGTACAAAATTCTATTTTTGACTTATGACATATTTGGCTTGGTATGCTTCATCAAGTATGCATTAAGTAAAGGACCAACTGTAGGAAATTCAGAAGATAAGCATTTGTTGTCATATGATAATTTTATTTTAGAAATTTAGAATTTGAGGTGGCGGTGGATATGAATGTGAAAATATGTTTTTTAATTTCTTTTTTTATCTTTTATTTTATTTATTTGTTTGTTTATTTTAACATTTATTGATTTTTGAGAGACAGAGAGAGACAGATCATGAGCAGGGGAGGGGCAGAGAGAGAGGGAGACACAGAAGCTGAAGACAGGCCCCAGGCTCTGAGCTAACTGACAACACAAAGCCCAACACGGGGCTCGAACCCATCAACCATGAGATCATGACCTGAGCCGAAGCCGGACGCTTAACTGACTGAGCCACCCAGGTGCCCCAGGCATCAATGTGAAAATAATAAACAGTTATAAATGTAGGACTAAAACTCAGATTGGAGTTAAATGCTTGGAATTTATATAGCCAGAGTTATATGGACTATGAAAGTGAAATTCAAATGACTAACTGCATAAGAAATCTAGGAGTATTGCATAGACATTGCTTTTAGCATGTTCGATATTTACATGAATAAAAGAGGTAAGGTTTTGGATCTCTGAATTGCTGAGAACTGGGAGATTATGCTGAGACTAAGCTTGCTGCAAAAAGCTGGGAGTCACATTTCTGTAAAACAAGCATTAAAATATCTTTATCCATTGGCCTAGAGACTTAGAAAGAAAGTTGACCATCTTTAAAATGTTACAAAAAAGTGTCATGCACAAGGAATCAGGGCCCCAATCACTGCCAGATGTAAGAAAAAATGCACAATTGATACTATACAAGGATAATGAAAATTTCAAACAAATAAGTTATTATAAAAGTATCCTTAAAAACATTGAAACCCGTAGATGCTCAACAGAAGTAAATATGAAAGTGCTTAAATTGAATCTGCACAATCCATGGCATAGAAAAATTCCATAAGGAGCAATTACTCTGAAGATGAGATTATGGTTGAAATTGCATACCACAAATGGAAGCAAATTACCATGAGAAAGTAAGCAAATAAAATAAATAAAAAGAAACACATTGTGAATTAGATTATTTTTGAGAGAGAGAGAGAGTGAGAGGGCAGAGGGAGAGGGAAAGAGACAATCTTAAGCAGGTTCCATGCCCAGCACAGAGCTTGACCAGAGCTTAATCTCAGGGTCATGAGATCATGACCTGAGCCCAAATCAAGAATCAAAAGCTTAACCAACTGAGCCATCCAGGTGCCCCTACAATAAGTATTTTTAAGATAATCAAGAGTTAAAGGAAAGAATATGCAAGATAAAGGCAATCCTAGGCTACCATTTAAACTGAAAACGAACTGAGGGTTGAAGGGGGGCGGGGAAAGAGGTGGTGGTGATGGAGGAGGGCACTTGTGGGGAAGAGCACTGGGTATTGTATGGTAACCAATTTGACAATAAACTACTTTAAAAATGACAATCAAACAGAAAGTTTTGAAATAAAAACACAAGCATTTGAATAAAGAACTTGAGGGAAAGAAAAAAAAGTAACTTTAAAAGGACTTAGTGAAATAGAATATGGATCTGAGGAACTTAGCTGGATTGCAGCATAGAGTGTTAAAGAAATAAAGGATATGAGAGAGAAATCCAAGCAATGTGGAGGATAATATAGAAGAGCCAATCAAGATATATCTAGTCAGAGTTCCAGGAAAGAATTAAATAGATGAGAAAGAGAAAACTTTCCAAAAATAATTGGCTGAGGATTTTCCAGAATTGAGGAAAGAGAAAACTTCTTAGCCCTAATGAGTATACTATACAGAAAATGCGAAACAACAATCCAACATTTAAACTCATCAAGTACTAAAAAAACAAGAAGTATCAAGGACAAAGAGAAAAGCTTAATTCCTACCAGAAAGAAAAAATTAATTATCTACAATGGAAATCTAATCAGACTTACATAAGATTTCTCATTAGCAACAGTAAATGTCAGAAGTAAATGAAATAATGTCTTCAAGCTCTGACAGAATATAACTCTGGACTTAAAATTATAAACTCACTTAAAGTGCCATTGAAGAATAAGACAGAAATAAAGAAGTTTTCAGACCTACAAGATTTCAGAACTTACTACTACAGAGTGTACATCAGTATGAAAGAAATGAAGGGTTGAGATTCAGGAGCAATGATAAAGAAAGAAATGGGTAAATAGTGTTGGTAAATTTGAATAAATACTAGATAACCCTAAATGAAAAGTAATAATCAATCAATCATAATAATGATTACTTGAGAATTTAAAAGCAATGCACATAGCTAGATAGCAACAGTATAGAAATGGTAAATATTTGAGTGAAAGTATTCTAAGATCTTTGTGGTAAAGAGGATATAGACACAGATTAATTATATTTATTTTAGAATAATTCATTCTGGCCCCATCCATGTCATTGCAAATGGCAAGATTTCATTCTTTCTTTGCCATTTGCAATGACATGGATGGGGCCAGAATGAATTATTCTAAAATAATATATATATATGTAATGCTAAGTGGAATCAGTCAATTGGAGAAAGACAAATACTGTATGATTTCACTCTTATGTTGAATTTAAGAAACAAACAAAGCAGATGAGTACATGGGAAGCAAGGGCAGGGAAAAGAGAAGAGAGGGAAACAAACCACAGAGATTTTAAAGCATAGAGAACAAATTGAGTGTTGATGGAGGGAAGTGAGTGGGAGATGCAATAAGATGGGTGATAGGTACTAAAATGGGCACTTGCTGTGATGAGCACTGGATGTTGTATGTAAGTGATGTATCACTAAGTTCTATTCCTGAAATCAATGTTGCACTGCATGCTAACTAAAATTTATACTAAAAAATAAATAAATTTTGGTTAGGTACACATGTAAAAATGTAATGTAAAAGAAACTACTAAAATAGATATAAAATATAATATAATATATAATTCCAAAAACCGATGAAGCGAAATGCATAAAATATATGATAAAATTCAATCAATTCAATAGATGACAGGTAAGGATTTAATATATGGAGTCCAATTTTGTAGTAGTCTCAACTAATAAAAGTATTAAGTCAGGTATTAAAAGACTAAAATACAATCCAGATATACATATTAATGAAGATAGTCTGCCAAAATATGAAGATATACCATAATAATATTGATAGCATTAACCAATAACAAACTAACACATAGGATGGAACACTAAAGAGTTCATATAGTAAGACAACTGTTTCTATCTCATTGGGGGTGCATGTATCCTTTTGAATTTTCTGGTCTACTAATGCCTGTGATCTTTCCATCACTTTCCTATGTGGGATTTTTGGCTTTGGGGGGTAAATATCCAGTAGTGCAATTACTGGATCACAGAGTATTTCTATTTTTAATTTTTTGAGAAACCTCCTTACTGTTTTCCACAAAGGGTGCACTTGTTTGCATTCCCACGAACAGTGCAAGAGTTCCTTTTTGTGATTTATTTCCTTTTAAAAACATTAAAAGAAAATATATCAAATGAAAATGATATTATCACAGTAACATTTATTCAGTACTTAGTATTATTAATCAGGCACTATTCTAAGTAGTTTATATGGATTAAGTTATTTAATATGACTTTATGAGGTTGATATTTTTAATTTTGTGTATTAGATATGTGGGTATTTGTTATATCACACTCTATAAATTTTAGTTATTTTTTTTACATTTTATTTATTTTTGAGAGACAGCAAGAGACAGAGCATGAGCAGGGGAGGGGCAGAGAGAGAAGGAGTCACAGAATCTGAAGCCAGCTCCAGGCTCTGACCTAGTGGTCAGCCCAGAGCCAAACGCGGGGCTCAAACCCACGAATCGTGAGATCATGACCTGAGCCGAAGTCGGACACTTAACTGACTGAGCCACCCAGGCACCCCTCATAAATATTTTTTTATGGTTTTTTTTTTTGAGAGAATGAGCGAGAGAGAGAGAGACAGTGTGAGCAGGGGAGAGTCAGAGAGAGAGGGAGACACAGAATCAGAAGACAGGCTCCAGGCCCTGAGCTAGGTGTTAGCATAGAGCCAGATGCGGGGCTCGAACCCATGAACCATGAGATCATGACCTGAACCGAAGTCGGACGCTCAATCGACTGAGCCACCCAGGTGCCCTAATTTTAGTTTAAATATTTAATAATAATAACAAAAATAAAATGTTCTGGGTGGTTAGGAAGGAGTTTACTGGTAATTTTTGAGACTATAATTTTAGTGATAAAAGTGAAGCCAAAGAAAAAATAAATTATACTAGAAGATTTAACTCACTTACAAAGCACTACAGTGCATTTATCCCCTTCCCCATACATGCAATTTAGGTTTATCAGAGCATAATTTCTAAGCATGAAGGGTGTATTTGTTATTCTGTTATTAATTCCCATGACATTGAATAATGGGGCTAAAAATCAAACTGGTTTCAATAGGTGCTGATTAATACAAAGGAGAGGCAGATGATATATTTTAAGCTCTACGTAAGCAAATCAGTACCTATTTTTTAGGAATTTGCAAATTACTTCTCTCGAGGCCTCCAGTTTTCTTGTTTGGAAAACTAGAGGGCATTAAAATGGATCATCTGGAAGATTTCATCCCTGTAGCTCTCCAAGAGAATTATTTTCAAAATCTGAGTGAATTAAAAATAATGATTCAAAATATGAATCTCCATAAAAAATATAATCTCATATTTAAAAACAACAAAATTTTATTTAAAAATGTGGAAGATTATGTGAAAAATATCAGAAAAATCTAACTCCAGTTCACAAAGATTTTTTTCTTGTGTGCTTTCTTCTGCAGTCATTTGTAAGGTTATTAGCAAATAAGAGCTCCAAATTTTTGTCTTCTTGCAGTACCATTACTGTTGGTAGGCCTATCAAGCATTCAGAATCAGTGTTCCTTAAGAAATAACAGTGGAGAAGCTATGCTACTTGGACTCTTAATTTGGAGAACTTAACATTTCAGATAACCCAACAAAATGTTTTATTTATTTATTTATTTATTTTAACTTTCAAGTAGTTTTTAATAAATACAAATATACTGAAGTCTCATTGTTACTTATTTTTTCCATTTCTGATGTATTTTCTTTTTTAATTTTCTTTTATATTTTTTATTTATTTATTTTTAAATAGTTTATTGTCAAATTGGTTTCCATACAACACCCAGTACTCCTCCCCACAAGTGCCCTCCTCCATCACCACCACCTCTTTTCTCCCTCCCCGTCCCCCTTCACCCTCGGTTCATTTTCAGCATTCAATAGTCTCTTAAGTTTTGCATCCCTCTCTCTCCCCAACTCTCTTTCCCTCTTCCCCTCCCCCTGGTCCTCCATTAGGTTTCTCCTGTTCTCCCATTAGACCTATGAGTGCAAACATATGGTATCTGTCCTTCTCCGCCTGACTTATTTCACTTAGCATGACATCCTCGAGGCCCATCCACTTTGCTACTAATGGCCAGATTTCATTCTTTCTCATTGCCATGTAATACTCCAATGTGGATATATATATATTACATCTTCTTGATCCACTCATCAGGTGAAGGACATTTAGGCTCTTTCCATGATTTGGCTATTGTTCAGTGCTGCTATGAACATTGGAGTACATGTGCTCCTATGCATCAGCACTTCTGTATCCCTTGGGTAAACCCCTAGCAGTGCTATTGCTGGGTCATAGGGGAGTTCTAGTGATAGATTTTTGAGGAACCTCCACACTGTTTTCCAGAGCGGCTGCACCAGTTAACATTCCCACCAACAGTGTAGGAGGGTGCCCGTCTCTCCACACCCTCGCCAGCATCTATAGTCTTTTGATTTGTTCAGTTTAGCCACTCTGACTGGTGTGAGGTGGTATCTCAGTGTGGTTTTGATTTGTGTTTCCCTGATGATGAGTGATGTTGAGCATCATTTCATGTGCCTGTCTGTAGGCTATCTGGATGTCCTCTTTGGAGAAGTGTCTATGTCTTCTGCCCATTTCTTCACTGGGTTATTTGTTTTTTGGGTGTGGAGATTGGTGAATTCCTTGTAGATTTATCACATTAGCCCTTTATCTAATATTCCCTTTGTCACTATCTTTTCCCATTCTGTCAGTTGCCTATTAGTTTTCTTGATTGTTTCCTTTGCAGTGCAGAAGTTTTTCATCTTGATGAGGTCCCAATAGTTCATTTTTGCTTTCATTTTCCTTGCCTTTGGGGATGTGTTGAGTAGGAAATTGCTGCGGTTGAGGTCAAGGAGGTTGTTTCCTACTTTCTCCTCGAGGGTTTTGATGGTTTCCTGTCTCATATTCAGATCCTTCAGCCATTTTGAGTTTATTTTTGTGTATGGTGTAAGAAAGTGGTCTAGTTTCATTCTTCTGCATGTTGCTGTTCAGTCACCACCTGCTAGAGAGGCTGTCTTTTTTTCATCGGATACTCTTTCCTGCTTTGTCAAAAATTAATTGGCCATACATTTGTGGGCCCATTTCTGGGTTTTCTATTCTATTCCATTGGTCTATGTGTCTGTTTTTGTGCCAATACCATACTGTCTTGATGATGACAGCTTTGTAGTAGAGGCTAAAGTCTGGGATTGTGATGCCTCCCGTTTTGGTTTTCTTCTTCAATATGACTTTGGCTATTTGGGGTCTTTTGTGGTTCCATACAAATTTGAGGATAGCTTGTCTTATCTTTGAGAAGAACGCTTGTGCAATTTTGATGGGGATTGCATTGAATGTGTAGATTGCTTTGGGTAGTAATGACATTTTCACAATGTTTATTCTTCCAATCCATAAACAAGGAATGTTTTTCCATTTCTTGGTGTCTTCTTCAATCTCTTTCATAAGTTTTCCATAGTTTTCATCATATAGGTCTTTTACATCCTTGGTTATGTTTACTTTTAGGTATTTGATGGTTTTTCGTGCAATCGTGAATGGGATCAGTTTCTTGATTTCTCTTTTGGCTGCTTCATTTTTGGTGTATAGGAATGCAACTGATTTCTGTGCATTGATTTTGTACCCTGCAACTTTACTGAATTCATTGAATACTACTATGATAAATTTCAGATTCAAGATTACATGAGGAGATGCTGGAGATTTGTGTTGTGTGTAAAGAATCTACTTGGCTGAATAAATAATTTGACTAGTAGTGAATATGTATGAACAACACCTGCACTATTTTAAACATCAATCAATGGCTTGATTGATGACTTTGGAGGGATAGGAAGCAAAGTTTATTAAAACAGAAGTGTAATAATTACACCTGAAGGTAGTATAATTATTGCACTCAAAAATATGTTTTTCCCTAACACAAATAAGGTGTGACTCAGTTATCCAAATATATTGACAGTTATTTGGAAAATATGAGCATGCATCTTTCTTTCTTGGAGATTTATTCTGCAATGGAGTTCCCCATGTGTGCTTTCTGTATAAGTAGTAATCCATTTTCTTGTGGGGGTACTTTATAGATAACAAATCAAAAGACAATTTTATTTACACAACCACTAGATAAAATAGGCACAAATTTCCTAATTTCACAGATGTAGACATAAAAACTTAGAGAGGTTAAGAGCTCTGGTAAGTGGTAGAATCTGGATTAGAACCTAGGTCAACCTGCCTCCACAGTCCATACATTACATTGCTTCTTATGGGGCTATTGTGCCCGAACCCCTTTTAATGAAAGTGTTTTACTCACATCAACAAACATTAACTTTAAGAGCAATAGCAATATCTATCTTTTATCAGGTGACATTAATTCCCCATTCCTTTAATATGAAGACTGGGTGTTTTACTCAGCTCTTCTCTCTTTTGCCTGATTTACTCAGTTTTTCTATCTTTTCTCTGATTTTGTCTGCCTTCAGAAAAGGTGTATTCTATTCTTCTCTCTACGTCATATGATAAACCAAGAGAGAATAGCTTCAGAAGTGGATGGATTTGTTATTCAGAGCTATTTGTGATTGGGCGGACTAGCCTAATTGATTTGGAGGAAAGCTAGCAAGCAGCTATAACTATAATTCATATCGCCCAATTTAATTGGCAAAAGTTATTGACATTATGATCTTGATTATTCTCATTCATGAATGTATCTCTCAGTTGATTCAGCGTCAGAGGAAGAATGGGATGTTTTTGTTAGGCCCTCTAGAGCACTACACTGGCCTTAATTTATTAATTTTCATGATTATCTCTATTTTGAATATAATATTGAGTATTTGGAAAAGAGATATGACTAAGACACGTTCTTATAATTTATGAGAAATATATACAATTTCACAACAAACATGGCGGTGGTGGCGGCTGCGACGGTGATGAAGACAGTGGTGGCGATGGCGACGGCAGAGGCGTTAAACAAGGCAGTGGGAGTTACTTGGTGCGGTGGTCAGGTGAACTCTGTATGGCTTTTCAATTTTAGTTGAAATTCCCTCCATGGCCTTTTGGAGTCCCTTGGTGTGTCTCTAGAGTAAATTTCGATTACTCTTCATTTCATCAATGTTGGAGTGGCAAGAAAAAGAAAACTGATTTGGGGTGAAAAGGCGTAACGAACTGTAAACTTCAAAAAAAAATAAAAATAAATTAAAAAATGAAGGAAAGAAAGAAAAAGAAAAAAGTAAAGATGTGTGAAAAGAAACCAGAGCCTTTAGACTTCGTGAAAGATTTCCAGGAATATCTGACTCAACAGAGTCATCGTGTGAATATGATTTCTGGATCAGTTAGTGGGGATAAAGAAGCAGAGGCTCTTCAGGGAGCTGGAACAGATAGTGATCAAAATGGACTCGATCACCCATCTGTTGAAGTTTCTCTGGATGAAAACTCAGGAATGTTAGTGGACGGGTTTGAAAGGACCTTCGATTGGAAGCTCAAGTGTTGGTATTGCAATTATGCCAGCAAAGGAACAGACCGGCTTATTGAACACATCAGAATCCACACAGGTGAGAAGCCTCATAGGTGTCTCTTATGTCATTCGCAGCTGCTTATGAGCACCATCTGGAAGCCCACATGCGTTCCCACACAGGAGAAAAACCATACAAATGTGAATTATGTTCCTTCCGCTGCAGTGATCAAAGTAACCTGTCCCATCATCGGAGGCTCAAGCATAAAATGGTGACAATTAAAGGTACTAGGTTGTTCCTTAAGCAGCAAGAAAATGTGGGGAGTTTTACAGAAGAAAACAAGCAATCTGGGCTACAGCAGAAGAGCACTGATCAACCTAAGTCCACCTTCCATGGTGGTTCAGAAGCCAGACTACCTGAACGACTTTGCCCATGAAATCCCAAATATCCAGACCGACTCATACGAAAGTATGGCAAAAACCGCGCCAACGGGCGGCCTGCCAAGGGACCCCCAAGAACTCCTGGTTGACAACCCTTTAAATCAGCTCTCAACTCTGGCAGGACAGCTGTCCAGTCTACCGCCGGAAAACTATATCCCTGCCTCCCCCGACATGGCCCCATGCCCAACGAGAAGCCTTTCATGATGCAGCAGCCCTGGGTCCAAGCTGTCGTGGCTGCTGTGTCGGGGAGTATTCCTCAGAGCTCCTCCCCACTAGCCCGGAGCCCCTGCGGCCACACAGCCAGAGGAACTACAGTCCGGTGGCCAGTCCGAGCAGTGAACCGAGTGCCCACACCAGTACCCCCAGCCTAGGGAACAGCCAGCTGAGCACCCCGGCGCCGATGCTGCCCATCCAGGAACCCCAGCTCCTGCACCACTGCCAGCACTGTGACATGTACTTCGCCGACAACATCCTTTACACCATTCATATGGGATGTCATGGGTATGAGAATCCTTTCCAGTGTAACATATGTGGCTGCAAATGTAAAAACAAGTATGATTTTGCCCGTCATTTTGCAAGGGGACAACATAACCAACACTGACTGAAAATAATCACATTATGCTTTACCTGGTTTTACCTTTTTGTGTTTTATAGTTTTGTTTATGGTTTTTCTTTTTTCTGGGTTGGGAGGGAGGGTCATTCCTAATAAGATGTCTGCTAATTTAAAGTCTATCTATATATATTTATAGAATGTAAGTTCGACGGTGGAAACAAAGTTTTCTCCTTTTTTTTTTTCTCCATAAAAATCTGGTCACGGTCATTTATGTATTTGGAACAGTTAGACACATTGGAGTCTATTTTTTCATTTCATTTAGACATTTGAGAATTGGAGTGCAATCATAATCCTAACAGGTATTCATTTAAATTTCCCATATTTAGGGTCCATAAAATCTTCAAAGCTTACTGCTACTCTTGGTATGTCAACATACACATTGCAGCTATATATTAGTTCTGCCGTATTTCAAAATGGTAGAATTACCGCTTCCTGCAAAATCTGTTAACAGCTTACTTCAGTGTTAGGTAGAGGAATGGCCTTTCAACAACACTCTTCACTGACATGCTTGTTTAGTTCACATCGCTGGAGTTGAATCCGTGCTGTTGTTTCAACTGAGAGTCACAGAACTATTTTGTGTAGATCTTTTGTTTTTCCCATAAGGGAAAATGTAATAGTTCATTCTTTTTAAAGTTATAAAAATATGAGGTAAAAGTTCTGAAAAGAAATGAAACAAATTGAAAATGGGTTTACTATTTAAAATACCTGTTTATTCAATTTCTAGTTTAAACATCTGTCTTTTTATTCTGGTTTATTGTAGAAACCACAGGTAAATACTGGAGAGTGCTAGAAATACCAGAGGATTATCTATAAAGATGCCTTTTTGTTTCTTTTAATTTGAACCTTTCATTTAAATTCTTCATTCTGACCTCATTACTGTCAGGTGAGGTTGATCAGTGTACCGAGACTGTTACTCCTTCTAGTCCTTTGATGACCAAAGAGGTACAATGGAATTCATCCATCTTGCTCCTCGGAAAAGCAGTCCTTTACAAAAAATAGTATCTGAAAATTCCATTTCTTGCCTTCTGTCCATTCATTGTCCATAATTTCTGAGAAGAGGTGGGTATAGTCACATACGGGAAAGTGTGATGGTGAAGTAATACTTAAAACAATGAGACCGTGTGTCTAGAACAAATTCTGGTTTTTCACTTCAGAATTGCCCATTTAAAATATTTCTGTGAATTCAAGTTGTAATGCTTCTTTGCAGGTCTGCCGTTTGCGTGTACAGTGACAAAACCATATGGAGACTGAATTGCCGCCTTAGTAGGAAAGGACACAAAAGTAGGGAAATAGACATAAGATGCAGTGAAATGTGATATTTAATTTGTTTACAAAAATAAGACTTGCTAAATCTAGAATAATTTTGAATAGGAAGATATTGTTTTTATATTGTGTAATAACTAGCTTACTCTGAAGGGAGCTTGGTTAAACAATAAAATATATTGTTACTAAAAAAAAAGAAATGTATACAATTTTAATATCAAATATATCTGATCCAAATAACAGCATTCCTCTTCTAGTTTATTATTTCTCACAACCCCACAGAAAGTGCTAAATAGGTGAAAGGATATTTTCTTTTAATTATAGAGCTTGTGGATGGTGAGTGGTTGGACCTTCCCGAAAACTAAACTTCAGACAGATTAATGAAATTTATGTGACAGATCAAGGCAGATCTAGTAGCAGGAAATGCAAAGAATTCTAGAATAATGGGCAATTGCCATCAAGGGGGACTAGTGGGAGACTTCAAAGAGATAAGGGTAATACCTGATACAAGAACAACATTATATAAAGATAATAAATAAGAATGAGTCTAGGCAGTCTGGTAGTAGAACTCAAAAAGGGCTTGGAAATGTTGAGATCAAATCTGGGTACTGAAGTAGATGATAGAGTAGAGTGAGGCATACCTTATTTTATACTCCAAGTTAGTGAATCAGGCATGGAAAAAAAAAAAACAATGATCAAATTTTTAGATGGCAGATTGTTGGTTAAAAGTAACAGGGGAAAAGGTCAGGAATAGAACTAGAGTATAAGGTTGGGTGGCAAGTCTGACTGGTCACCTAGCTATGCATTAAATTATCTATTCTTTTTATATTATGCACAAATGAACTATACTTGTTAGTGGAATCTAATTCATGGGTGAGCCTGGAAATCATTTACATTGTCCTAACTTTGAGGAATAGGGCAAGAAGCCAGGAAAATTATTCTCACAATGTCTAAGGCAATGTCATGTTTCCAGTAGATAGTGGTGAATACAAGTAGAGAGATGGTGTTATGATATGCAGGGGAACAAAGCATGTATTAGCAAACAGGAAACCTGGATTCTAAGCCTGGCTTTGCTAAGAACCAGTTAAAAAATATTGGACAAGTCACTTTTCCTCCCTGGGATTTATTTTATTTTTCACAAATATGGTGAGCGATTTGGACTATATAGCCTTACAATTTTATCATTCTATGGCAAATGACTTGTATTTATTCCATTTTTTTTAATTTAGGGAAGACATTCCAAAATGCATAACTGATCACCTGAGAACAGACCATGCTTATACAACTAAACCAACATCTGGATTTGTACTTTTATTCTGTTGACTACGTCTTACAAATATTATTAAAATAGCATTCTTGTTTTTATTTCCTTGCCCCTCCTTTCTTTTTTGCCAAGATTCAAATGAAGTCACTGAATAGGCACAGGGAGTATAAAATGAGTTTTTGCTTTGTATTGTTTATTTTTGCAACTGAAATGAGAATTTAATATTTCTTAGAAAATAGTGGTGGGGTGCCTGGGTGGTTCAATCAGTTAAGTGTCTGTCTTCAACTCAGGTCATGATCTCACAGTCGTGGGTTCGAGCCCCATATCAGGCTCTGGGCTGACAGCTCAGAGCCTGGAGCCTGCTTCAGAATCTCTCTCTCTCTCTCTCTCTCTCTCTCTCTCTCTACCTCCTTCCCTCCCTCCCTCCCCGCTCATTCTTTGTCTCTGTCTCTCAAAATAAAATAAAGACATAAAATTAAAAAAAAAAAAGAAAATAGTGGTAGTACTTGGCATAGACTATCTGAATTTATAGGACAAGGTAATTGTTAAACCATTTTTGGGGGGAGTGCCTGGGTGGCTCAGTGGTTAAGCGTCCGGCTTTGGCTCAGGTCATGATCTCACGGTTGCTGGGTTCGAGCCCCCCATCAGGCTCTGTGCTGACAGCTAGCTCAGAGCTTGGAGGCTCCTCCAGATTCTGTATCTCCCTCTCTCTCTGCCCCTCCCCTGCTCACGCTGTCTCTCTCTGTCTCTCAAAAATAAATAAAAAACATAAAATTTTTTTAAATAACCAAAACCCCCCATTTTTTTGGTATATTTCCCTAGCTAATGAATACTTTCCTTCCCCTCTGAATTTCATCCAAACTAGTATGGTTTTGCCTTTTTTTAGGTCTACAAATTTGATTGAGAAATACTTAAAGGATCAAATATGTCTAAAATTTATTAATGGTCATAAGTATTCACAAATTAAGGTATTACGTATTAGATAAAAATGAGTAGCTGATTTGAGATATATGCAAACAGTGATCTTGCATGGCATCCTGTTTTGTTACCTCAACTAGCAATGATAAATTAATTTCATGCATATAACTCATCATCTTATCATTAAAAGCATATAGATGAATATATTCACCAAAACTGTCTATCCAAATTTGATATGAAAGATCAATGAAAATAATATATTCTGAAGCTGTTATTCTTTATAGTTTTTGGTGCCCATGGGGGCCTTGTCTTTTTAAGTTTTCTTTTCCCTTACACCCACAATAGTTTTATTGTTTGTTTATCCTGGTTGTTTTTTCTAATAAATAATTTGTGGTACAAACAAGTAGTTCAAGTTAAAAGAATAAAGACCGTGATTAATGACACACAGTAGATTAGTAAATGCTTAGTAACTTGATGATAGTCATATCTAGACCAAACTTGACTGTTTGTCTCAAGACTGATCTTGAGACTGAGTAGTTAGATTACAGGAGATTTTTGCACCCTATAAATGTATTTGAAGATGATTTCTTTTAAATCAGTCAAAATACTGTTCTAGGTCTGGCATTGTGTCAAGTGTAGTCAAGTGTGGAATCATTATAATGAAGGAGCATGCATTCTGTCAAAACTATTGATTTGATGTAAAGTCTGTATGCACATAGGATGAATTTCCCTTGATAATTTCCAGACTAATATATCATAAGTTTAACATACCATCTGTTAAGGTGATCTAAATTTTAGTTATTATTTAAAATATTCTACCTTATCCATTCTAGTTATAAAAATTAGTAAATATGACAAATTTGCAATTTACTCAATATATGGACACTTTTCTACAGCTCTTTTAAAGAAATCATTTTAGTTAAATTTACTTTAGAACACTGACCAAGCTATTCTGGCCAATATATACTTTATTTAACAAACCCCATTTTTACTCATTTTCCCAATTTGCAGTAATTCTTCTTCTTTTATAAATTGTATATGTTATTCATGTTACTCATCTTTTAGCAATCAATCCTAATTTCCAGCTCTAAAATAAAAAATTTAAGTTAATAATTTTATTCGCAGTAACTAACATGAAAGAAACTTGGAATACACTAACATGAAAATTATGTGGCTAATTCAAAAAAACAAGTGACAAAAAATAATAGCTATTATTTTGATGTTTATATGAGTCATAAGTTTCATCACTATTATTTCTCTAGTTTAGTTTTATTAGTATCTTTTGAGCCACAACACATTTTGTTCTAATTCACATTTTTCCAACTGAAGGTGATAAAAGCTTAAAAGCTTATTTTTATGCAACAAAGCAGTGGTTTGTGATTTTGCTGTTTTCCTGATAGGGCCTTTCAGTCTTTTTAACACGTTTGTGTCTCCCATCACACAAAGAAATGATGAATAATTTATTCTGAATCAAGAATATTCACAAAATACCTCAAACAACACCTCATTGCATCTTGAGCTAAACATATTGCAAAGATGGAGAATAAAATTTAATGTTATAGTGACATTTTACTGACTTGTCCCTTTTCTTGTACAGATTAGTCAATAAAGTACAATGAGCAAAAGGAAGACAATAGATAATCTCAGATGTCTCACTACCTAGTATACTTTTCTCAATGAACCAGACATGCATGTTGTTCATAAAAGAGCACAAATGGCTAGCTGATTCATCAACTAAGAGTATAAAATGCCAACAGAAAAAAATTCTGACTTTGTATGCATTTTGAGGGATAGAATATACTTCCAAAAAGAGATATTATAAGCCAATAATTGCCAAATTAATTTTTCTCTTTACAGTGTAATAATACTGGAAAAACATCATAGCACTTATGAAGGGATTAAAAATACCTAAAACAATTTTTAACAATCTATAATTATGATAATATCATGACTATTACAATATAATGTCTCATGATGTTTGTCAGTGCAGCTTCAATAATTATACTTTTCCTTTTATGAATCTTAGACATGTTGCCAGTATTTGTTTAAAACTCTTTAAGGCCCTGACTTCTCCCTCTTGTATTCAGATAAGACAAAGTATCTTTGTTTCAAGAAATATGTAATCATTATTTTGTATGACAATATTTTCTATAAGATCATGCTTATTTAGTAAGAAAAAAGGCAAAAGGCATATTTTACACATTAATCAAAATTTGGAAGTGTAATGCCCTGGGATACCTGTGGGCAAAGTTTTAGGTTCTCTTTTTAAAGCAGTAACTATTGTCCCCCATTCAAGCTGACTGACCTGGAAGAAAAAGTGTTTTTATATTCTTAGGACTTTCTCCTTCTTTCCACCAAAACAATTCTACATCTTTTTGGACAAAAAAATGTCTTAAATATCAGTGTTGCCATTATTATTTTAATTAATATACTTCTAAATGTGCATTCTTCCTTATTTTTACTTTGGAGTATATTTCCACGTGAGTAAATGTAGCTTATAAATAGATAACAGGAAAAATATCAATAGAAAAATGAACACCTGGATTCCTTACATAAATCACTTAAAATCTGATATAGTTTTAACTTACTGCTGGATGGTGGTGAACTGGATAATTTAAAAGCTATTTTCCTGTTTACAAATTATACTATTCACATAATCCCCAAAATAGTATTTCATGGGCACCTGGGTGGCTCAGTCGCTTTGGCGTCTGACTTCGGCTCAGGTCATGATCTCACGGTTTGTGTGTTCGGCCTTGCATCGGGCTCTGTGCTGATGGCTCAGAGCCTGGAACCTGCTTCCAATTCTGTTTCCCTCTCTCTTTGTCCCTCCTCTGTTTGCACTCTGTCTCTCTCAAAAATAAATAAACATAAAAATAGTATTTCAAAGTATAGATTATATATGGCAGTTATATTTATCTCCACTAAACAACTGAAGAGATTGATACTAGAGGAATTTTGTGACTTACTAAAGGAATCATAACAACTCAGCTATGAAGATTTTCCTGGATTTATTTACTAAAGTTGCCTGTATTTGTAGCAAAATGTACCTGTAGAAAAATTCCCAAAATATGTTTTATAAAACACATCTTAGTATTTTGTAAATATACTATATCAGAGTCAATTTAACTTGCCTCTTTTTTTTACATGAATATGACCCTACTCTGTTATACAACTTTGAATACATAATAGATTAAGTTATTATTTCCCCAATACATAACAATACATTGTAAGTGCCATTTTGATATAGGTGTCGTAAGACAAGTATTAAACTTGTCTTTAAATATCAATATTTTCTCATACAGGAAATACTGATTTGGATTCAAAATCAGGAGATGCAGTGGGATGTTTTCTCCATCCAGTAGACAAAACAATCTTGCAAACACCCTGAACTCGTGTTTAATTTTAGAAAATTTGAATAACAGGCTGTAGTTGTAACAAATTAAAACAAAATATTTTGAAACCAGGAATGATAGTTTAAAATATAATTGTTTCAGGCACTGTGTCCTAGTTATATTTCCTACTGCTCTAGATTATCCCACATTTGACGTGGCCATTCCCTTGTATCTGTCCATTTAATTAGAAACAGTAAGTCAAGTGTTTGGCAAAATATTAACTCATGTTAACCCAAGTAAGAAAAATCATCTTAGCAAATGAAAGATGAATGAACTTATTAAAACACTATGCATTGCTTCCAGGTACTAAATAGTAAGAGACATTTCTTCATCAAGAGTATAAATGTCTCATTGTGACAAACGACTTCTTATTTTCTATAAACTGTGGCCTTTTGGATTTGAAAGATGACAGAGGGTGGAAATTTCATTCATTATTTTCTTCTCTTCTTATATTCTCAAAATGGCTGTAAATATTTTTAATTTCTCAGTGTCAGTAGTCTGACAAACATAACAAAAGAAGGTTTTCAATTTTAAACTTATGGAAGACTAAGAAATGCTTAAGAAAACCATATGTGTGAAGGACAAAAGAATTAATTTCATTTGGACTGAATTGTTAGAGCTCTTTATCTTATTGCTTTCAAAATTATCAACTTTATCTGACAGTTTTTCTTTAATCTTTAAAAGATATGTCAGTTTGTTTCCTGTATTGTGGTTTAGAAACTTATATGTCAATTATATTTCAAAAAGTGATATATACTTTTCTTTTGCTGGTAACATTACAAAAATTTCAAACCATAATAAAAAAGATTAAGAAAGTGAAATGATTCATGAACCATTCCTTGCCACTTTAACCTCCTTTGTCATCCCATGTTTTTTTGAACAAAGGATATGCAACATGAATTATTAAACCTAATAACAGCCCAACATGACTTACTTTATAAAGTCTGTCATACCTAAACTTTTTTGAATAAAAATAAGTGGCAGTCGCATGCCTTTATAAATATTTATTTGCTTCATTTCTGGATAACAGGTTTTCCCTAGATGTCTGGTGGTCATTAGCCAATTCGTATCAGATTACTTTTACCCCTGTAACTTTTGTCTTTAACCTCATTTTTACCAGATGTAGACAATCAGAAAATAAATATCTGCTTTGAAATGGCTTTCTGATTTGATTAGGTCCCCCTCCACCCTCCCAGGTCAGTGTTTTCTTCCTAATGTAACAGGTAATCCTTGGCTACTTTTCTTTTAGCATAGAGATTGACTAGCTTTTTTATATTCTTTTACAAAGGTCTATTTCATGTGCATTTCTATCACCTTTAATAAATTTCTAACTATTCTCTGATTTCATTGAAATGTAGAAATAAAATATTTAGCATATATTTCCTGGAAATAATATTTTTTTCAGAAAATTCAGCTACTTTATAAATAATATTATTTTGCCATTGTTGTCTTCCTTTACATTTCTTAAGGATGTGGTTTTTCCAGTTTTGTAATTTTTTGAAAAGTTATTCATTGAAAGACTAGTATGGTTTAATATTAGTCAAAATGACTGAATGTGTAATCATTTTAAAAAGAATGACAAAATATAGGGCACCTGGGTGGCTCAGTCAGTTGAGCCTCTGACTCTTGATTTCAGCTCAGGTCATGATCCCATGGTCGTGGGATAAAGTCCCATGCTCAGCGCAGAAACTGCTTGGAATTTTCTCTCTCTGCCTCTGTCCTTCTCCCTTTCATGCATGTTCTCTCTCTCTCTCTCCCTCGCTCTCTCTCTCTGCCTCTTTCTCTCTCAAAAAAGAAAACACAAAATAAAAAAAGCAAAATAAAAAACTAACAACTAGCACTGGAGAAGATCCAGAGAAGGGCAATCAAAATAACCAAAATGGAAAAGATTTCTCAGAAAATTTACAAGAGTTCCCAACAGGCAGTCAGTGGTTTCCATTTAGTCTGAAAAAAAAAACTATTTTGTTATTTTTTTGGTGCCAGATTGTTTAAAAATATAATACCTTCAGATGTGGCATGTGTTTTTTGACTATCACCTATTTATGGGGTTACCTGTCTATTTTATTCAACATAATGCTTAATATGTTTGGATATTGCAACCATGCCTTTTCTTTTTTGGTAAAACATTACTTCTGTTCTTTATACAAATTATATTAATTCTCATTACTATATTTAAATTTTTTAAAGTATATTTATTTGTGAGAGACAGAGCAAGAGCAGGGTAGGGACAGAGAAAGAGGGAGACACAGAATCCAAAGCAGGTTCCAGGCTTTGAGTTGGCAGCACAGAGCCCAACACAGGGCTCAAACTCACAACCGTGAAATCATGACCTAAACTGAAGTTGGATGCTCTACCAACTGAGCCTCCCAGGTGCCCCGTCTTATTATTATGAGGTCACATTCACATGTTTCTCCATGTCCCCATTAAAATCTTAAAAAAAATTTTTTTTTAATCTTACAAGAAATGGAGATGATAACTGGATAGTAATTAGTGCTAATCAGTGAATATCATCATTCTCCTTGGGGCACATGGCAGTATTTTACTTCCCTATCCCCTTGTAGTTTGGCCATGTTGCTTACCTTTACCAATGAATTCCCAATGTTAATAGTGTCTCACTTCAAAGAAAAAGATTCAAAGCCATCATACAATGCACCATGATCTCTCTTTACCTTTTTCCATAATGACCAGATTTATTCAAGACTGGCTGCTCCATTAGTCTGGATCCCAGAGTAAGGACAAGATTAGAGAGCCCACACAACCCACTCTGTGCATATAACATGGGCAAGAGATAATTTTTTTAATTCATTTAAATTAGATTGTTATTAGTTACTGCACCATAACCTAGTAAATCTTGATTAATGAAGAAATTGTTACAGAAGTGTGGTCCTGCTTTCACACATACACAGTCACACAAAACTAAAATATGTGGCAATGACTTAGAGATTAAGTGGCAGGCTATACGAAACAGTGGAAGCTTGAAAGAGAGCCATGTTGTTCAGTGGCACACTGTTACTAAAATGGCTACTTGTGACTACTTGAAAAGCACATCATGTCCAACCTGACATTAGGGTGGGCTGGGATCTTGGGTCTGCAGGAGTCTTCCTAGAGTCTGGGACTATGGGGCCTGGCCCGGTGCTAGGGCCGACTGAGAGCCTGAGGCCATAGCAATTGGCCTGGCAGTCAAGTGTGTCAGGAGCTTGGGGCTATCAGAGTTGGCCTGGTGTTGGAAAAGTGCAGGAGTCTGGACGTATAGGGTCCTGGCCTGGTGTTTGTGCAGACCTGGTCCGGTGGTTTGCAGCAAAGTCAAATGCTCACTTCCCTTTATTTATTCCAAAAGGAGAGTCTGTTTCTCCATGCTGGGCTACCAAGGCTTGGTGGAAGGCTGATGGGGTAATGTGAAACCTTTTTTTTTTTTTTTCTGCCCTCTTCACTGCATCTTTTCTTATTTCTATGCAAACACTTAAATTGATAAATGTTTTAAATTACAAAGTCCCATTTAAATAATTTTTGTGGATAGAATAAAACTGAGGTTCTAGATGTCATTCCCAACGTTAAAACTTTTCAAATCACTAAGCTGTTATCCAGTGAATTCCTCCAATTGTCAAAATGACTGAAGGAGTAAGAATTAAATATTTGGCTCCTCCACCACAACCTGCTTGGCACAAAGTCTCTGCAATTATGTGGACAGATGCATGAGAACAAGAAAGTGAAGTAGTATAACAAATCGAAAGAGACTATCTAGAAAATACTTAGGGGTGTAGCCATCAGCACAGGTATCTTACTGGAAACAAATATATAATAAGCCTATCCAATTTTAAGAGAATTAATGCCAAAGAAACCAGGAAGAATTGTTTGTGGCCTCAGAGTAATCTAGCTTATCTTAACTGAAAATTGTCTCAAATTTGATCTGAATGTAGTAGAGTACAATAAAACAAAATGATTTCCCCTCTTCTCATGAACTTTGTGTCTATTAATGCTACTTGATTTTATATAAGTATAATATGAAATATAGTTGTATTAAATACTATGTATTAAATATAAAATGTATTT
>PISW01013904.1:0-23506 GCA_004023785.1 Mungos mungo
GGGAACAGCCCACAGGGGAACAGCCCACGGGGAGCAGCCCACAGGGGAACAGCCCACAGGGGAACAGCCCACGGGGAACAGCCCACAGGGGAACAGCCCACGGGGTGCAGCCCACGGGGGAACAGTCCACGGGGGAACTGCCACGGGGTGCAGCCCACCGGCCTCCCCGGCACAGGTCCACCCGCAGCGGCAGCCCCAGCCTGTCTCCCCATCTCCCCAATACGTTTCCGTATTTTCTGCACCTGCACTTGTGACATGATGCTCTCGGGTCCTGGGACGCTGTTCTACACCCTACAGATGAGACAGACATCTCCATGTTTGTCACACAGCACCATGAGGTCGAAGAGCCAGATAGAACTGACCCCATGGACCCTGCCGTCCCCTCCTCACTGGGCCCCCACCCAGATGCCTGCACTCGTGTCTCCCCGGAGGACGATGTTTGCAAGACAGAGCTGGGCGCGTCCCGCCCCCCACTCCCAGGGCCAGCCCTTGGCCAGAGCGGAGTAAGGAGAAATCCCCAGGCCTCCGTCTCCATCACACACACTTGACAGAAGCAGGAGCAGGGAAGGGGCTTCCCTGGAAAAGCCTTCAGTTCTGGAGGTCACGGTGACATAGTAGAGGCGGAAGGCCCCCGCCTGCGGCCCCACAGAGCACTGGGAAGATGGCCCCGGGCTGTGGCAGGCAGGGAAGACGCTTACGGACCTCATTACATCCTCCACCCCCTGCTTCCCTGGAGGCTCAGCGTGCTCCCTGGACGCCCCTCGGAGGAGCTGGGACCTGGGAGCCAGGGCAGAAGCCCCAGGGGAGAGCCCCTGGGGCCAGGAGCAGGGGCTGCCAGGGACCAGCCAGGCCAGGGCGACCAGTGCCCAGCCCACAAGCGGGTTCAGACCCCAAGGACTCTCTAGGACCAGGCACACGTCCTGCCTTAAATGAGAGAGACGCGCGCATCAGGCCTTGAGGGGCCAGGCCCCAGGTAAGGGCCGTGAACGCTCACCCGTTCAGTCCTGGAACGGCCTGGAGACGGCTCACTTTGCGGAGGAGACTGGGCTCAGAAAAGGCAGGTCACTTGCTCATCGCGCCAGCAGTGGGGAGCAGAGACCAACCGAGAGCAGGCCTCTGCTGCCCGCTCCAGCACCGTCCGGGCTCCGGCCCCGAGAGGGTGAGGCCAGGCCGGCCGGGCCACCAGCTCCTGATACGGGAGACATGGCCAGGGTGAAGCTGTGTCAGCCGGGACGGTTGCCTGGACCGTGGAAGAGCAAGTGACCTGAGGCCCCCGGATGTCACCCGCCTGCCCCCCGTGTAACCCTGCAGCCTGGATGAGACCCAGAGAAGATGCGGGAAGGAAAGGCCAGGGGTGCCGGACGAGACCTCCTGTGAGATGCCCCGGGGCTTTCTCAGACTTGGGCCCCAGGTGGTTTGGGAAGGTTTTTACTTCCCACGTGACTGTGGGGGGAAACCCGCCCCGACTCCTTCGACTGCCCTCCTCTGGAGGCCCCTTTCCTCTGCTGGCTGCCCCTTGGAGACTGGGGAGGGGCTGGTGCTCAGGGAAGTGCCCGGAGCCCCCGGGGGGAAGCAGGGTCTGTGCTGCACAGAGCTGGGCCCCCTCGCCGGCTGGCCGTCCCGCCCCCAGCAGAGCCCACAGCCCGCGCCCCTGGCAAGAAGAGTCGGGGCCGTGCTGGCATTCGGTGAGGACAGAGGCAGATGGAGAACCAATCGGTGCGCAGGGCCACAGCGCCTGCCCTGGGGGTGCCAGGCCTCCAGACCCAGGAGGCCTCCCTGCCCGGCTCCTCTCCTATTCCCAGAGGCAAGCTGGGTTTGGTTTTCATGCCAGAGGCCCGGCTTCCTTCCTTCCCTCTGCACCCTGCCCTCTGTGCGCCAGCCCCGAGGGTCTACCCGCCTGCGGTCCGCAGTGCTGCTCACGGAGGTCAGCTCCAGCTTCCTAAGTTCAGAACGCCCCGCCGACCGCTGACTTTCATGTTTTGGCTTGTGGATTGTCTGCCCACAGCCCTGCGGCCCCCATCCACCCGCCCTGGGCAGCCAGCCCCCGGGACATGCTGGATTTCCAGGGACGTGGCCTTGTTCCCGCAGATGCCCCCGAGGCCCCGCCAGGCCTTGCACCGGTCGGCCTCAGCCCCACCTGCTTTCCTCTCCACTAGGTCATGTCCCCACACCTCCACTGGCCCCGAAGGTCAGGGAAGGGGCAGACTGAGCAGGGCCGGGGCGTGGCAGGGGGCTGGGGGGACAAGGGCGGCTTGAGAAACTCGGTACTCTCTCCTTCGATGCTCCCAAAGTTCCGATCAAGTCCGAGGGGCCACGGTCTGCACGGGGCTGGCAGCTCTACGCAGACCCTCCCCAGTGCTCACCCTGCTCCTCCACGGGCCAGCGTCTACACGGAAAGCAGGCCAGCAGGCCAGAGGCAGTGCCGGCCCCTGGCCAGGTGCCTCCACCCTGCGCTCGGGCTGTCCCCTTGCGGGCCCGCTCAGTCACAGCTTCCTGGAGCCTGGCCGGTCGCTGGCCGGCGGGAAGTCTCACATCCTGCCCTCCCTTCCTGCCCTGGAAACACATCTGCTCGGCGGGAGGCCGGCCCGTGGAGGTGCCCCTGGGGTCTCCCCGCCCGGCCGGGAGGCGGCCTGGAGGGTGCGACCCAGAGGTCGGCCACTCGGCATCCAGGCCCTGGGCCCGCCTCCCCCATTCTCACTTGTATCGGATGGTGTTTTATAAAGAAAGGTGGTAAGCTGGAGTCAAATATCAGAACCCACACAGGATCCAAGAAGCGAGGTATTCTTCCGAGTTTTTTCGCACCGGAGACGTCTTGTGTGAGTTCTTGCTACGGACGAGCCAGGCGGGCCCGGGTCTCAGACGTGAGCCTCTCCTCCGGCGTCCCCAAAGCCACCAGGCTCCGAGAGCGGCTGGCACAAAGGTCCGTCTGTGCCTGGAACAGCACGTCGTCCCAGAGGGAAGAGGCCTGGGGGGGAGTGGGCATCAGGCCGGGGGCCACCTGACACCACAGGGAAAAGAGCTGGGCCCCGTGGAGCCGTGCAGAGTCGCGCACCACCGACGGCACCAGGAGCGAGGGGGCGTGACCAGGGATTTCCGTGGCGTCTTCCCGGGACCGTGTGGACCCGCAGCGCGAATCTGGTTCGGGAGGTTGCACACCCGTCAGGTCAAGTGGGCGGGAAGAGCACTAAGGAGACTGGCGGAAGAAAGCAGGACGCGGGACAGGGTCCACGCGGCCGGGCGGCAGGCTACGTGCCCTGGGGGCGGGGGGGGGTGGCCCGTGGTCACCCCAAGAGCCCAGGGCCCTCCTGTCTCGGCTGGACCTCGAACCTCTACCCTGAGTTCCTGTCAGACCCGAGACCGACTAGAAGCCCCACGAAGGTCCTCGGCGACCAGGGTCGGCAGGACCCCAGCCAGAGGGAAACCGGACACAGAGCGTCACGGCCTTAGTCCCCCTCCTGGATGAGCGGAAGCAAAGCTTTGCAATCATAGGGGTTTTGATATTTGGATTTTTAAATGCATTTGAAGTAGTAAACTTGTGATTTTAAGAAAATACTTAGGGGTTAGCTAATAAATTTTAATCATGTTTGAATATTTAAGGCAGAACATTTGGTGATGTCCGGAGACATTTTCTACTGTCACAACCGGGAATGGAATTGGCATCTGTGGGTGGAGGCCCAGACACTGCCGAGTACCCCACGACAGACAGACAGTCACCAGCAGACAGACAGACACCCACCCAAAACAAGAGCACTGTGCTTGCAAAACTCCAGTTTAAGGAATCAGCTCTATTAAATCAGGTTTATAAGTATGGTTTAGTTAGGAATATTTTGTGAGATTTATAAGTTTTCCTTATAAGATGTCTGAAGTAGCCAGGAACATCAGGCACGTTGAGTTTACAATGCTGGTCTGGGATGTAGCATTTGGAGGAATGTAGTCAGTCACCCAGGATAAAGCGCTTATTTAAACTTTATCTTCAGAATTTATGGCTATGTACTAAAGAACCAGAGAAAACGTGTTTTTAATCCTAATGTGAAGTTACTATATTTATAAATCAAATGTGTAAGTCACACTTGCAAGTTTAAGAAAATTGTTTAAAAATCACACCATTGGGGTGCCTGACCAGCTCAGTCAGGAAAGTATGGGAAAGTATGGGACTTTGCTCTCAGGATTGTGAGTTTGAGCCCCACGTTGGGCATACAAATTACTTGAATAAATAAAACCTTAAAAAATAAATAAACAAAAAACTGAATTAATTAAAAAATCGAAGTCACACCGTTGATGAGCGAAGTGTCTGCTAAACAAACAGGATGCCCCGTGAGAGGCCCAAGGGCCAGGTCACCGAAGCCCTCCCAGAGCCCCTGACAGCTATGGCTGCCGAGCACACAGCAGGGGGCCAGGGGAGGTCACCTCTTGACGCTCAGTCCCTGTCGGGCGCCTGAGGGGGCAGCAGCACCCACAGGGATCGGGACAGTGACAGACACCCCAGGGGTGCCAGGAAGATGTCCTGGGACCACCCATCCCACTGAAGATGCGGACTCCTGCCAACACGTGGCTTCAACCCCAAACACGGTGTCACTGTCCTGACTTCAGGGGGAAGGGCAGTGAGGCCACTGACCTCATGGAAAGTCGCCCAGCCAGTGGGCAGCAGCCCGCTCACAGACGCGGGTGCAGCATCGTTTCTGAACTCCGTCCGTGCCAGGCTATAGAGGGTGGGTGATCCAAGGTCAACCACTCTGGCTCTCTTAAACACAATCTCCTTGAACGTGGCAGCCCCCTGTGACAACTGTAATGTCCTTCCTGCTAAGACAGTCTCTTCTATGCTGATTTTAACCAAAGCAGCCAAGAGGGGAGGTCCACACGGCCAGGCACGGAAGGCAGCTTGTCTGCTCCCTCTCAAGCACCTGAATCGTGCCAGGAGCCCCAGGAGCTGCCAGAGGAGAGCCCACCCTTGACGACAGCCCCGTAGATGGCCCAGCCGAACCGTGACCAGATTCCAGAGCCACAGACCCCACGAGACAATGACGCGTCTTTTTCAGCCTGAGTTTGTGACTTGGCGAGGCAGCCGGCACATGTAGCTTCGTGAACTCCAAGTGTTTCGTCCATCACTGGGCCAAACAACGAACTCTCCAAAAGGACGGTATTTTGAAAAATACTCATGAGAACATCTAACTTTATAAATGTTTATTTAACACAGTCTCAGCACTTCAGTCATTTTGGCTAAACAATGACTTTCTAAGCACCCATGATGCATCTGGAATTGAGTCTACCATTGGGGAAGACGGCTCAGACGCACTGCTTTCCCTTCAGGGGTGCGCGTTCTAGAGAGGCATGCGCACACGCGTGCGTGTGTGCGTGGGCACCTGTGTGTTTGTGTGCGTGGGCACCTGTGTGTTTGTGTGCGTGAGATAGGTGGCGAGCGGGTGTGACCGCGAGTGCCTGACTGGGTGCCGCTGTGTGGACAGGTGCGCGGATGCGTGTGAAAGGTGGGGTGAGAGTGTGTGAGCGTGTGGGGGAGGGGGAAGCCAGAACCCGGCGGGATCGGCTCAGAGGGGCGGGTGTGGAGTGGCGCACTGTGGCCAGGTCGGGCACGGTTCTGTCAGGCTGGCAGGAGCGTTTTGTGTAGACCATGGGTGGACGATTAGTGGGAAACGGTCCGTGTCTGGAGGGCAGTGACGGGCACTGACAGCAAAGCTCTGAGTGACCTGCTGTCTCCTTGCCAAACGCCAGACCAGAGCAGCTTTGGGGCACGGGGAACAGGGTCCAGACTTGGGGGAGGTGGCAGGGTACCAGTCCCCAGACAAGGATCTGAAAGTCCAGCCTGGACACAGTCTTGGCTTCAAACCTCAGATTCTTGGTTGGACAAATAGGACTCAAAGGGTCCTCCTGCTGATGGACACAATATGGTGGATACAAGAAATCCCCAACTCAGACGCCACAGGGCGACATGAGGCTTGTCCCTGCACCTCACCGGGAAGTTAACAAGATGCAGTCCCGCCTCCTCGCTATCATGTTCCCACGTCGGAGGCCTGGCCTCTGGAGGACCCGACGGTGGTGCTTACCGGCGGGTTAGAAATGCAGGACCGGCAGGGAAGAGCACAGGCATTAGAATCAGAGAGGTCTGGGTGTGCATCCCAGCCCTGCTCTAGGGCGGCCTTTCTTTCTGCTTTCTCATATATAAATTAAAGTCTGTCTCAAAGGAATGGATGATTCGGTGAGACATATGCATAACTATCCTTCTGCAGAACCAGACTCACCGTTAGCTCTGATGGCAGCCGGCCTAGACCGGAGCCCTGGGACCCTCCCAGCCATCTCCACGTCAGGCCAGTCCAGGCTTTGCTCCCCGTTGAGCTGGGTGAGCCAGAGAGGGCTAGAGCTCACAGGGCCTGTCGGAGGCAAGGCAGGTGGTCCAGGGAGGTCAGGTCTGAGAATCTTCTGACATAGAACAGCTGCATGAGACAGGAGGCCAGGTAGAAAGAGTGTGGGCGCCGTGGTCGGACCACGCTGCCCTGAATCCCGGCTGCAGCACCTCACAGCCGTGCAACCAGCCAGCAAGGTGCCTCCTGTACTTGGGATTCAGTCCTCAAATGATAAGACTGTGACAATCACACTTTGAGAGAGACAGTATCACACAGGACAGCATACATCAATCCCGCTCCCCACCTGCTAGCTTACACTTGTGGGTAAGTCACACGGACTATCTGAACTCAAGTGCCAACATTTAAAATGGAAATAGTATACAACATCTTTGCCACAGGGTTGTCGGAGGATTGGATGACACAGTGCATGTGATGTTCTTAACATAGAAGTTAATTTATAAAGTAGTTTTTTAAAGTTTATTTATTTATTCTGAGAGAGAGACAGAGAGAGAGAGAGAGAGAGAGAACAAGCACAAGTCAAGGAGGGGCAGAGACATAAAGGAAGAGAGAGAATCCAAAACAGGCTCTGCACTGTCAGTGCAGATGTAGGTCTCAAAGGCATCAACTATGAAATCATGACCTGAGCCGAAATCAAGAGTCAGACGCTCAACTGACTGAGCTACCCAGTTACCTCCAGAGAACCTAATTTCAATGCTCAAAACTCTTAGCCTTTATGATGGTGATAATGTGATGATGGTGGTGGTGATGGTGATGAGGACACTGATTCAATGGTCATGGTTATGGTGATGATGGTGGTGATAAGGATGATGTTAATGACAGCTTTTTGTGGTCATGGTGATGGTGGTGATGTGGAGATGATGCTGGTGGTGGTGATGATGATGATGGTAATGGTGGTGATGGTGATGGTGGTGATGATGGTGGTGATGATGGTGATGGTGGTGTTGATAATGGTGGTGATGATGGTGGGGATGGTGGTGATGATGGTCATGGTGATGGTTGTATTGATGATGGTGATGGTGAGAATGACAATATAAACACTTCTATTTTATTATTTTTTCAACTTAAACTCTTTTCATTGGCCTCCCTTGCCAACTCTTTTCATAAATCCTTCCTCTGTCATACCCAGTACCCAGTGCTGGTGGCACTCTGGAACCCTCACATCTTATGCACATCCGTCGAGTGCCCCTGTGTGCCTGCCCCCCAAGTAGAGTCATGTGTGTTTGTGTGTCCCAAGCCGTCTATGCCTGCTGTAACTATGTAAGTTTCTTATTATGTGTGACAAACAGGAGGTACTAAATACTTTTTAATTAACAGTTTTCACAAAGGATTGCTATATGAGCGTAAAAAGAGAAAGGAAATGTTCCTATGAGAGCTAATATGGACGCATTTAGAATACCTTTTAAAAGTGAGTGTGGGGGCGCTTGGTGGCTCAGTCAGTTAAGCCTCTGACTTCAGCTCAGGCCAGATCTCACGTTTGTGGGTTCGAGCCCCGCGTCAGGCTCTGTGGTGACAGCTAGCTCAGAGCCTGGAGCCTGCTTCCAGTTCTGTGTCTCCTTTTCTCTCTGCTCCTCCCCCTCTCATGCTCTGTCTCTCTCTGTATCAAAAATAAATAAAACATTTTAAAAAATTAAAAAAAAATAAAAGTGAGTGTGTAGGGGTCCCTGGATGGCTTAGTCAGTTGAGCATCTGACTTTGCTCAGGTCATGATGTCACAGCCCGTGGGTTTGAGCCCCACATTGGGCTCCCGGCTGTCAGCACTCTGAGCTGTCAGCACAGAGCCTGGAGCCTGCTTAGGATTCTGTGCTTCCTCTCTCTCTGCCCCTCTCCCACTCACACTCTGTCTTTCTCTTAGTCTCAAAAATAAACACCCAAAAAATTTTTTGTATTTGTTTAATTAAAGTGAGTGTGTAAAAACTGTCAGGTCAGATGTAGGAGGGGCAGGGGGAATCGGGCTCAGGCTGTCCCACAGGCACCCTGTGTCTTCAGCCCACGTCAGTAAAACTGAAGCTAGTGCCCCAGCCACGGCGCCACTGCAGCGGTCCGTATGTGGGGAACGACGGGAGGCCGCAACAACAGAACAGGCACGAACCGTGTCTTAAAAGCCTTGCAAGGAAGCATTTATGTTTCCAGGGAAACCGTTCTGTGATGTGTGTGGAGTTTCAAAACTTAAACGGACCCGTTCGGCCAAAGACCACCCGCAGACCCTCATCGTGTTGGAGAAGCGGGCCCCGCCCTCGTGGGGAGCATGTCCCCGGCCCCACGGCCCACGCCAAGGTCGCCGCGGCAGGTGACCTGGCCTCACGGCAGCCGCTCGGGGCACACGCTCTGGGGCCTCGGCCAGCGACTGCGGACGCGGAGCGGAAGGGCCATCACGAGGGCGAGGGCCATTTCCTGACCCCGGCACCTCGCTGGGTGAGCACCCGTCCTGGGGGCGCTCCCAGGCCACGTGTCCAGGGCGCTTCCTCTTTGCTGAGTCTCTGGAAAGTGCGCTCTTCCTCCTTCCCAGGCGGCCTTTGCTGGGAACGGGCGCTGCGGGGGAGGAGCGGCCGCCTGACCCCCGACCCTCGGTAACAGATTAAACAAATGTGTGAAAACTAGCCGTAAAACAAACTTCCTGGGCTCAGGAACCTCCCCTCCTTGGCCTCTACCTCCCCTTGCCACACCCCCCCATTGCTGCCCAGGATGGGCCCACCCGGCCGGCCAGGCCACCGCGTCCTGGCGGCAGTGTGTGGAGGCCTGTGGGGCACTGGGGTTCCGTCACCTCCCCAGACCGGCACGTCCTGCCCCCCAGGTGGGACTCTTGCCCCCTCCCTTGCAGGGCTCGTCTGCGGGGGTGCGTCCCAGCCCGTCCCAGCTGGTCCCAGCCAGCCGCCACCACGCAGGGCTGGGTTGTGGGGCTCCGGGGCTCCCACAGTGACTTTCAGGTCCCAGCTGTGAACCCCCTGGAGCCGCTTCCCGCCCCCATGCTCAGGGGCTCCAGGGACCCTGCTAGGCACTTCACGCGGATTCCCCAGCCTGACTCCCAGTCTGGGCCTCACAGGATAACGTGTGCCTGACTGAGGCCAGGAGACGGTAAACTGGGGGTCCGGCCCGGCTCCAGTCACATCCATCACCAGATGAAACAGGAATTGACGAATGTCCCATCTTTTTTGTTGGCTTATTTTTATTTGAGGTATAGTTGACATCTAACACATCAATGTCAAGCGTGTAGTATATGAGTCAACGCCGCGTACACTGAGAAGCGGCTGCCGCGTCCAGTGTAGGAACACAAGTGCCCCACCTTGAAGCCATGACAAATTCCCCTCTGGTCTCGCTGCCCACGCTTCTGCGGGTTCTGGCGGGCAGGGCCTGAGGGGAGGTGGGGTCCAGCGGCACGACGGCAGCTCGCGCGCCCGTGTGGACGGGTCACTTGTCCCCTCCTCCCTGTGATCTGGAGGCAGCGTTCCTGGAGACGGAGTCCTTCACGCACTTGCACACTTGACATTGCAGTAGGAAGTCCGGTGGAGGACCCACGATCCATGAAATTAGATGCTTTCCGAGAGCTCTGCCTCTTCCCAGGGCCTGGAGGGGGTGTCGGCTGCGGGGGCCGACGTGTCCCTCAAGTTCCCGCCCGCCGGTGCCCCCGCTCGGGGCTCGCAGGACCAAGGAGATCGCGCCCCCGTCATGTTCCGCTTGCAGAGCATGTGTGCGAGCGCAGACCCAGAGTGCATTTCTGTGCGTGCTCGCGCCCCGACCTGTCCCCTAACCGCCCAGATCCATGCGACACATCAATGCTCCTGTGACGAGAGCAGGTCCTCCCCCACGATGACGATCCCGGAGCCCCCGTGTTAATAAGCGGTCCGCCCTCGTGGGTGGCACAGAGCTGGCAATGAGCCCTTGGGGATGAGGCAGCGGCTTGGGACCCAAGGGCCATGTAAGCTTCGACCAGCCGGCCTCCACGTGTCCCGAAGTCTGGTTCGCAGCGTTCACAGCGAGACCCGCTTGGGTGCAGGTGCATGCTCCCAGACGCCGTGCGGCTGCCCCAAGGACACGGGCACGGGCAGCTCACCTCCGCATGGCATTCACCGTCAGGTTCGAGAGCAGCGCTCAGGTGACTGGGGGAGGCTTTCTGTGTCCATCTGCACCGGCGGCCTCCTGTGGACCAGAATGATGGTTTTTGGTGGAAGTTCTGATAAGAAAAGCTGGAAACAGAGTAACTGATAGGCAACAAGTGGAGAAGTTCCCTTCAATCCGTGACAGGCTAGGGCATTACCAGAAGGATCCACATTCAGGTCTGCCCACATGTTGTGACATTCCTCCCTGACCTAATGTCAAAACGGTTCCCTTTCTGGACCTTATGGTAAAGGTGCAAAAGATGTTCCGAGGCATTTTGCTGGCACTCAGTGTCATCTTAGTCACCGGGGAATTCCAACGGCAAGAACGAGAATGTTTGCCTGGTATTCAGTGTTTAATTCCCAAAGCCAAACTGACAGTCTAAAAATCCCAAGTTCATTCTCTCCCCAACCCTGAAATGATGCAATTTAGTTCAAAACAGCAAATATTGAGCTTGCCTGTGTTCTAGAAGCCTTTGTCCCAGGAGGAAGGGGGGAGAATGGAGGTCTTGAGATGGTGAGCCTAGAATTTAGCCTGAGGAGACAGAGGGGTGCACGCCCGCAGACACCCCCACACGCCCGGGCTGTGACGGCGCAAGGAAGCAGCCACGTGGGGAGAAACCATGGCCTCGGTTCTGTCTCCCTGGACCTTTGTGCCCTTCCATGGCGGAGCCAGCGGGACAACAGATGTAGAGAACGTTTAGTACTTTTAGCGACATTCCACCCCAGATCTGGAGTCCTGGGTACACATTCCCTGAACACATACACTGTCCACTGGAAACACGTACTCAACACCACAAACAGGTAGTCAACATCCATGACGCGCCAAGTGCTACACAGAAGTCACGAAAACAGCCTGTGTCCCTCAGTGGTTTGCTCCCTAAGGTGGACTGGTGCGCCAGCGCAGAGGACACTGCTTACAGAACACAGCGTGCACACACATGTGCACACACACACACACTTACACACGCCTGCACGCACGCACACACCCATCAGCACACACGTGCCCCTGCGCGTGCACCTGCACACACCCACACACGCCTGCCCTGACCTCTCGAGCTCCAGGCTTCGCGCACACACCAGCTGGCGTCCAGGACTTTCTCCCGCCCTCGACATTTCTCCAGCTGTCGAGACCACTTTCTCTCCAGGTTTCAGAGTGAGCGCCGTCTCTGAGATGCCAGCACGGTGCTAGACCACCTTCTCCCCCCGATTGTCCGTGGTGCGGTGGGTCATCACCACGACACAGAGCTGTAACTGCATCTGCCTCCCTGCTCCTCCCTCCAGGCCACCTGTCCAGGACACGTCTGTGTCCACCAGGCCACCTGTCCAAGACACGTCTGTGTCCCCCGGGCCACCTGTCCAGGACACATCTGTGTCCCCCGGGCCACCTGTCCAGGACACGTCTGTGTCCACCGGGCCACCTGTCCAGGACACGTCTGTGTCCACCGGGCCACCTGTCCAGGACAAGTCTGAGTCCACAGAGCCACTTAAGACAAGTCTGCATCCACAGAGTCACCTGTCCAGGACATGTCTGCGTCCACGGAGCCACCTGTCCAGGACATGTCTGTGTCCACAGAGCCACCTGTCCAGGACACGTCTGCGTCCACGGAGCCACCTGTCCAGGACACGTCTGCGTCCATGGAGCCCATGGCTCCTGTCTCAGAACTTGTTCCAATGGCACGTCCGGAACACAGGCATGAGTGTCTGGGCCGCAGTTGTCTAGGGAATGCAGGCACGAGCATCTGGGCCATCGCTCTGACACTTGCTGGCCAGGTGACAGGAGCTAGCAATCATCAGGGGTCAGACTCTGAACACAGAATCTTCCAGAGCCCTCCCAACAGCCCGGTCAGGTAGACGCCGCCCCACAGAAGCAGCAGGTTTAGTCACACAGAGGGCACACTGCGGTCGGTTTCCGCAGAAGCCCAGTGCCTTTGCACTGGGACAGTCCTGCCTCCACCACACAGCTGGGGCTCCTGCCGTCCTGTCGCCTTGCACGCTGGAGGGGATGGAGAAGACACGTGCAGAATCAGCTTGCACGCTGCAGGATGCGAGCAAATGCTGGCTGAGCAGTTGTTACCGGGCACCGAACGTGTGTTCTGCAGTATCGGACTGTTGAGGTTTCCAGCTCAGCACTGCTCCACAGCAACCTGAGTCTGAGCCCCACATGCCGGTGTGAGCCTCGCGAGGGGCACTCACCCCTGCGGCCACGGACTCCTGTCTGCCTCGCCCTGCTCCACAAGTCAGGACCGCCTGGAGGCCCAGGTGGGAGCGGGTAATCCACATTCAGGAGCAAACGCACACACACACACATGCACGTGCGTGCACGCGTGCGCACACACACACACACACACAGCTCCCCCATCCCCTCTTGCTCCATATTGGCTGTTCATCTTTCACCTCTTAGTTTGTCGCAGGGACTGATCCTGACCACAGCCTTCTAGATCGGGAGCCTCAAGAACAGGACATGGCTTGTCGAGACGCTGAGACATGCCGCGTGTGTTACGTGGGGGCGGGGTGGCCAGCCCGCGGCGCGTGAGCGGTCTCGGCGGGAGCAGACACTGTTCACACCGTTCACTGCGGTCTGTCGAGGGAGATGCATTTTAATTCCTAGGGTTTGTGCCTTTTGGTTTCATGTTTTTTGAAAATTTTTCTTTCCTGTTCATTCTGAAAGGTAATAAAAAGGAGGAGGTGGCGGTCATGAGTTAACACTGGTCCCTATTATAATTTCAAGAAGGCTACACCCTGAGCTTTAAAACGGGATAACGGGCAAGGGGGAAGTTGCCAGTTCCTGGACTTCCTGCTTCTTGTGAAGACTTGTTATGACTCACAGGCCCCGACAATGTCAGGCAATCCCATTATCTCGCAGATTTCGCTCTTTATCTGCAGCCCCCACTTTGTAGGAGGCACACGGCCTTATCTCGACTTCACAGGGACTGACCTTGCCGACTCCTGGGGAACAGACGGTGGCTGCTCTCCAAACCCGGCGTAAACGCGCACGTGTGAGCGGGAGGGGCACCTGGTGGTGCCGGGATTTCAGGACGGGCGCGATCCTGCTGGCCTGCGTGCCCAGCGCCAGGCTGCAGAAAGCCCATGAAAACATCTCACAGCGCTGCCGTGTGGCTGGGGGCGTGGCCGCGTGGCCACGTTCATGAGACAGGGCTGTCACAGCTGGCATCAGGGAAACAAGACTTAATTACAGTTGACGTTTGCCCACAGAAGGAAAGAATGGAGGGCCAGGAGGTAAGGTAGAGCCTCCGAGTCCAAAACGCACGCTGTCTGCACCGCCGGCAGCCACAGGCGGCCACGAGCTCAAACCAAAGCTTTTTGGTTAATCTACCTGAAGAGCAGTCTAATTCGCCTTGGATATCCGCCCAGAAGAGTTGCCACCTGGTCCCCGCTCTAACGCCCGTGAGTGGCGTGTCTTCAGCCAGGCCCTCTGGCCTCTCTGAGCCTCAGACGCACACGGCTACTCGCCAACGAGGCCAAGGCCCAGTGCGGAGCCAGGAGGCCCTTCCGCACAGGCGCCCGGACAGCAATCAGGACCAGGGGCAGCATGCCCTTGACGGTGGCCACAGCAGGCTTCGGGCCAAACACCCCTGGAAGACCGATAGGGCGCCTTACTCCGTCGAGCCCACTGGTCATTAAAGGCAGAAAACTGGCCTTCTTCCTTAGTGCCTGGCTTACATAACCCTCCATTTTATACAGTGTCCAATGTTTGTTTTCCCTACTAATAAGTTAATAATAGATAGAAACTGGGATTTTTAATTGATGACACCCAGAAAGTCCCAATAAACTGAAGCAGCCGCTCCCCTGCTGTGTGATGTAAGTTCCCGGTAGAGCCCGGCGGTCACTGAAGGCTGCCGGCCGTGGGCACGGGGAGGGGCACTCTCCCGTGAAAGCAGGTTTTCCCAAGGCCCGGGAGGGCAGGAGAGGCTCGGGGTCCCTACTGGTAGGCGACATGCCATCAGGTCTGGGGCACCACACATAGGAACAAGGTCCTGGGCTGGTCACATGTGTCCTGCAGTGATTCAGGATAAGCCACCTGAGGTGTGATCATGTCCCTGCTGACGGCGAGCCCTGCATGGACAATGTCTTCCGTGTCCGTCCACGCGGCTGAGCCCGTGGTCGCGCGCAGGTCACTGCCTTCCCGCTGCGCCAGCGCCTTGTGAACCCCACCTGTGCACGTCTGTTTCTCCCGACAGCACAATGGCCTTATTGCTTTTTCCCCGGGGTAAATAATCTCAAACAATTTTTTGTATAAAAATTCTAACAAAATTTTACTGTACAAAAAAGAGAAATCACCAGAAACCCATAATCCCATGGCAAGAGTACAATTAGCACGTCGAGGACCGTCATTCATGCATCTACACACACGCACGCACGTGCACACACACACACACACACACACACACTTCTGGGCAAACGGACAATATCACCTGTGGAGGCTTTACCATCACAGCCCCGCCTGGATCTGCCAGGCTTCCCCTTGTTCCCTGAGTCACAAACAATTCCATGCACACGTGCACATGCGTGTGCACACATACACGTGTGTGTAGACAGTGGCATGAATAGGATGCACACTGTCTAAAACAGGGGACCACACTGTGTCATTTTGCTGCGTCTTGGTTTTCCGCAGTTAACGTGTTCCCAAGTCAGCGTGCGGTCTGCTCGTCTGTGCCTCGGACACGGTGCCCTTCACCTGCCCAGCCGGCCTTCCGCGTCATCGAGGCAGAAACTCCCCAAAGACAGGCGTGTTCACTGCTCGTCTCTCCGCCTGCACCCTCCGCACTCAGCACTGAGACCCACCAGGGGCTGCGAGGGCCCGTGGCGGTGGGCCGGACGCGCTGTGGTTCTGGCTGACGTACGTGGGCCGCCGTCTCACGTCGCTTCGGTCGGTGTGTCCTGAGTCTTAGTGGTCTCTTCTGGACCTGCTGTGCCATCAGTCACCGTTCCATCCTGCATCCTTCTGTTTCTGTCGGGTGGTGTATCTTTAGCTATTCAATTTGTTAAATCTCTTCATAGACTGTGGATATTAACCTTTTCTCTCACAACTTTGCAAATATATTTATCCATTGACTTCAGCTATGGCTCCTTTTTACTGGGAGATATTTTGTCACCTAACAACTCCGTTTTCCAGCCCGCGGCTTGCTGTCCACACCATAACCCCCATCCTTCTGCGTGCCGGCCCCTCACGTGCCCTCCGAGGACGTTTGCTGCGTGCTCACGCTCACCACCACCGCAGGGCACTTTTTAGGTAAAACATTCTCTCACTGCTGTGTTGAAGTTTGTCATGGATGAAATTGCCATCCATCTGGGCTCTTTCCAAGACCTTCGCTTTGTCTCACTGATCTCTGGACGAGGCCATGAGTGTGAAGTCATCTCTCAACAGCGACATGACGTTCAGATACCCATGTGGATGGGATCAGATGATGACACCAGGCCCAGGGAGGGGTCCCTGGGAAGAGGGACGCAGCAGGGGCCGCGTAGGCGGATGCCAGTGGTTACGTCCCGGCTCAGGGCAGCAGGGCCACCGGGCTCACTGTGTTATCATGATGGGCAGCCACAAGGAGACATTCCTTTGTGTCAAACATTTTATATTTTAATAAAACAGAGAAAATATTTTTGATAATGCATAAAATCCTAGAATCTTCCTTAAATTTAAACCAGGTAGGGACACCTGGGTGGCTCAGTTGGTTAAGTATCTAACTTCGGCTCAGGTCATGATCTTACAGTCTGTGGGTTTAAGCCCCGTGTCGGACTCTGTGCTGACAGCTCGGAGCCTGGAGCTGCTTCAGATTCTGTGTTTCCCTCTCTCTCTGCCCCTCCCCTGCTCATGCTCTGTCTCTCTCCATCTCTCAAAAATGAATAAACATGAAAAATTTTAAAAATAAATAAATAAACCACGTAGAAACTTCTTAAAAGCGGACTATATTTGTAAGTTCCCGAGATCTTTATCCAGCAAAGTGCCCCCAGTAACAATGTGGTCAGTGCATTCTTAAGAGGGGAGAGCTCATGTCAAGGGATCTTACCACAAAACAATAAATAAATAAAGATAAGCAACTAAAGTGACACGAGGGTCCCTGGGAGGTGTCAGGGGCGTCCGCTCCCCGGGCAGGGGGCGGGGGTGTCACAGGAGCCGCAATCCACTCATTGAGTCGTACACAGAACAGGTGCAGCTCGTGGCACAACCTCAGAGGGCCTGGGGTCAACCAGCTGGGCGTCTGACTCTTGACGTCAGCTCAGGTCATGGGTGGGCCCCGGGTTGTGGGTTTGAGCCCCACATTGGACTCCAAGCTGAGTATGGGGCCTGCTTGGGATCTCCCTGTCCTTCTCTCCCTCTCTGCCCCTCCACTGCTCACATGTGTGCGCGCGCTCGCTCGTTCGCTCTCTCAAAATAAATAAATAAAATAATCCAGTGAAGAAATGGGCAGAAGACAGGAGAAGGCATTTTCCCAAAGAGGACATCCAGATGGCCTACAGGCACATGAAAAGATGTTCAGTGTCACTCATCATCAGGGAAACACAAATCAGAACCACACTGAGATACCACCTCACGCCGGTCAGAACGGCCAAAGTTAACGAGTCAGGAAACAACCTTGGGGGGATGTGGAGAACGGGGAGCCTTCTTGCACTGCTGGCGGGAATGGACACTGGGCAGCCGCTCTGGAGAACAGTATGCAGGTTCCTCAAAAAGTTAAGAATAGAACTACCTATGACCCAACAATAGCACTGCTAGGTATTTATCCAAAGGATACAAAATGCTTATTTCGGGGGGCACATGTACCCCAATGTTTACAGCAGCGCTATCAACAATAGCCAACTTACAGAAAGACCGCAAATGTCCATTGAAGGATGAATAGTAAAGATATGGTGTCTGTATACAATGAACTATGACTCTGCCGTGAGGAAGAATGGGATCCTGCCGCTTGCACCAGCATGGAAGGAACTGGAGGGCGTTACGCTAAGCGAGATTGGTCAGTCAGAGAAAGACAACTGCCATGTGACTTCACTCATATGAGGAATGTGAGAAAGAGCAGACGAACGTAACAAGGCAAACTATGAAAGACTCTTAACTTCAGAGCACACACCAGGGTTGCTGGAGGAGGGGGGCGAGGGCTAGATGGGATGGGCATGGAAGCGGGCACTTGTGGGGACGAGCACTGGGTGTCATATGTAAGCGATGAGTCACTGGGTTCTACTCCGGAAGCCAATACTACAGGGTGTGTCAACTACCTTGGATTTAAATTTTAAGAAAATAAGAATAAAAGGAATAAAAAGTAAGAACTTGTAGTCCTCCTGCAGAAACAAAGGGAAAAGGGCAGCTGTTGGGGGAGCGTGCCCACGTCCCCGGGGCGGATGGGCTCTGAGGAGTCTGAGTCAGGTGTCCGGGAAACACGGGAGCAAGCGAGCTGGTCTGGAGGAGACGTGGAGCCGGCGAGCGCGCTGGTGTCGCCCCAGGGGCCCCCGCCGGGTGCACAGAAGCCTCCCCCAGACCCCGAGGCCTGGGGGGTCTCAGAGGACCGCCCCGTCCGGGCCACCGCGTCCCGCACGTCCTCCCTTCCTGCCGTTAGCGCCGTGTGGCCGGTGGAGCTGGCTCTCGCGCTGAGGCCGGGGCGTCTCCCGGCTGGCCTGTCAGATGCCCCACAGACGCCTCCGCGGACCGGGCTGCCGCACGGCTTCCACGTCAGCAAGATGGTTCCAAATTCCACAGACAAGCTTTTCACGCATCTGTAACTTCATGCCCACAAGACCCTTGCACACGCTCCCCCCGCCCCGTCCAGGGCTTCCCACCCCTGCCGACTCCCCCACTCGCCAAACCCAGGCACTAAGGGCCCCACCCCGTCTCCTCACTGCCCTTCCAGGAGGGGATAAGGTCACACTGGGGTTGGCTTGGCCTGGACACTGGCAAGACAGTCACCCTCCACGCAGCCCGGCGAGCCCTGCATTTGGGCCTCCCCTTCCTCACGGGGCCCAGGGGGGAGGAACAGCCATCCGACCAGCCAGGGCCTCAGCCCGGAACCCAGACTCCAGGCACCCTCCTCACACCAGCCTTTTCCCCACTGCGCCGGCAGACCTGAAGGCCCCCTCACCCCAGGGGCTGGGCCCCCAGAGCCCCCAGGTACCACAGCCCATCCCCAAAGGTCTCACCACCCTCCAAACAGACTTCCTTCCACGTGGCCTCCAAGTGCACCAGAGCACACGAGCAGCACTGAGGGTGAAGCTCGGAAAGTCTCCTCCGGTTTGACAGTGTGCATGCCCGTGCCCTGTGCATGTGTGCATGTGTGTGTGCGAGGTAGGTGTGGGTGTGCACGCGTGAGTGTATGCACGTGTGATATCTGTGGTACACGCGTGTGCGTGTGTGACCCGTGCCATGTGTGAGCACACATGAGCGTGTGTGGTGTGTGCACATGGGCCTGCACGTGGGGCTGTTTCTCTTAAGAACTAACCCGTGGCCACCTCCCCAGGCGCCCTGTCCTCTCCGGTGGCAGAAGGGATGACACCTTCCAGGGGAGACAAACCCACGGGGTCCTTGCTCGGGCCATCACACCCAGTCACCTTGGCCCCGTGTGAGCGGCACCCTCATGAGGACGTGATGACACTCCTTGTCAAAGCCTGAACTTGCTCCTCAGACCAAGCGCTTCAGGGTTCATGGCCACTGGCCTCCCTCCCAGCAGAAGCCTGGCCACGGGGTCCCCAGCAGGTGCAGCAGGGACATGGTCTGCTCGGCAGGTGCCCAGCCGGGGGCGCTGGGGAGTCCGGCACCCAAGGGAGGCAGCCTTAGAGGAAGCCAGGGCCTCGTGCACCCTGGGGCCCGGGAGCCACAGCTCACGCGTTGCTGCCTTGCTGGCTCAAGGTTCTAGGAATTGGAAGAGTCCAGAACCCGAACCTGCCCCGAAGGCCACCTCCCCACGGAGCCCCCAGACCCTGCATCAAACCTCGAGGGTGCCCCCTGTAGTGTCCAGGCCCAGCCCGGCCTGCCGACCTGCAAACCAGCCGGCCAGGGCCGCATTTGGGATCAGGCTGCGGACAGGGAGCGGGAGTGACAGCCTGGATCACGGGGGGTCTGGGCGCCACCGGCTGTCTGCAGGGCCAGGGGAGGTGGTCCTGGGGAGACCAAGGCTGTGTAGACCTGGAGCCACCGAGGCCCGTGGCCTGCAGCCACCATCTACTCACCGGCTGTGGCTCCAAGCTGGGGTCTCAGCAGGCTTGTCCTTGCTGTCATTTCTGGAAGGCAAGGCACGTTACTCCTGAGGGGCATGGGACGGTCTGCGCTTCCTCTAGGCGGGGCCAAGCCTCACTTTCCTCCTACATGACGGAAACGGGGCCACTCCCTGTGCCCCACGCCATGTGGGCCCGTGGCAAGCCCGGGGCCCCGGCTCCCTGGGACTTCACAGCGGGCAGGGAGGAAGCGTTGGGCCGGCTCCACCAGGCCCGGGGAGCCTCTCCATGGCCTTCCCCCTTCTGCTGGCCCTGCAGGGCAGGGTAGTGGCTGAACCCGCACGGGGGCAACCCTGCTCCTCCCGGCGAGGCCCCAGGTTCTGCATTTGCAGGGGCCTCAGGGCTTGTGGGAGCCAGTGGGTCCTCCCCGTGATGGGTCCTGGCCCCACGTCAGGTCCTGGTCGTGGGTAGGGACGCCATCTTCCCTGTGTGCAGGTTCCACCAAGAAAGGCTTCTTGTAACCCAGGGCACTGCCGGAGCGTCCCCTCCCCTCCTCCCGGCCATGGGTGGGGACCGGTGCCGCAGTCTGACGATGACTTCAGGTCAGGACAGGATGATACTACCCTTGATACAGGAGGTGGGCAAACCCGTGTCTGGGGCACAAACCTTTCCATGAGGCACTTTGACCTGGATTCTTCCAACAGTTCAAGCTCAGGCAAATCCTCCCGTCTGGGAACCTCAGTCTGTCTGTCTCATACAGCGTGTCTTCTCTGCTGAGCAGACAGACTTTCCGCCCTGGGCTCCGGGCCTGTGGCTCAGTCTCCCGTTCTCAGGGATTCCGTGCCTCCAAGGGCCAGGCGAGGCGCGTTCTCTGCAGCCAATTTCCGTCTTTGTTACAGAGAGGCACTGACCCAGCGTCTGAGCCGCCCCCCCCCCCCCCCCCCCCCCCCCCCCCCCCCCCCCCGCATCTGTCCTGGCCGACACTTAGAAGACCCAGCACATCCCCAGCTTCACACTCCAACTGGACACTTTGCTCAGGGGAGAAAGAGGCTGCTTGCCGACCACGACATCTCCAATGCCTGGGAAGGTTGTCCGCACTCGGAGAGGCCCGGGAGGCAGGCCTGAATCCGCAGCCGAGGGGAAGGTCGAGCCCCCGCGGTCGGGGCCCCAACAGTGTCATGGCCGGCGTCTTCGCAGGCTGGCCTTCCTCTCGGTGGCTCTGCGCGGGGCTGGCTGGGGTGTGCTGGGAACACACCCTCTCCCCACGTGCTGACCTGCGACCGTCAGCGCACGACCTCCTGGAGGGCAGCCCACGAGCAGCCCCAGAAAGCCTCCCAAGGTCCCCGGGACCTCCCTGGAGGAGCCACGGCCCTGGCTGAGCCTAGGGCTCCGCCCCCCTCGGCCCCGGGGCCCCGCCCCCACCCCCACCCGACTCAGGACTCCGCCCACCATGACCCGCGGCCCCGCCCCCCTCGGACCCGGGGCTCCACACTACTTCGGGGTTTCAGATTGCTCAGCCTGTGCAGGAAAGAAAGAAAGGTCCTGTCACTACAAGAAAAGAGCCCATGAGAAGGGCTTCAGGATGGGCTTGGGGACGGAGGCACAGGAACCACGGGGACACCGGCGAGTGAGGGCCGGCCACGCGGGAGGCTCCAGCCTCACTTCTGAAGGGGCCCTCACCCGGCTCCAATTCACTTTACATTATCATGAACACGTGAGCTTCAGGGGACACGTGGGCGCAGACCACTTCCTAATGACAGGGACCCACGGAGAGGTGCCTCCTGCAGCCTGGGTGCAGACAGACATCCACACTGCAGGCTGCCCTGGGAGGGACATGGATGTCCACACTGCAGGCTGACCCGGGAGGACACGGATGTCCATATGGCAGGCTGCCCAGAGCAGGGTGTGGGGACCTTTAGTTCTGACACACGCTTTTCCACTGGCGACTTTTCAAGGCCTTTTTTCTTCTTCCTGGGCACAGGAGCCTGCAAAGGGCCTGAGTCATATGCTGATTACATCAAAGGCTGTTTGTCTTGGTCTGCAGCCTGTTTGGGTTAAAACCAAGATAAATTGGGAACCGGCCGTGGCTGCTAACAAACACGAACGTTCTCCGCCGTGCCTGGTGAGGAGAGCGCGTGCGCTCGGGGTGTGTGGCTCAGCGCCCTGACCTGTCCTTACTCAGCAGGCGGCCGATAGAGCAGCACAGGGCACGGCGTGCGGGCTGCCCCTGCTACCCGCTGGCACTCAGCGTGCCCTGGGCGGTGTCTCCCTCTCATCCCCAGAAGCTGGGGGCACAGGGAGGCGGAGCCAGCCCAGAGCCCCTGCCCTCTGCCCCTGCTTCCCACAGTCGGAGGGGGGACCTGAGGGCCAGCAGCCTGGGTGCCCCAGGGCGGGATTCACACCATGGCCCCCTGGGTGGAACCACGGTGCTCGCTGTGGGTTCCCCTCCCTGGATCATGGGTCTGGGGCTCCCACTTTTGTCCCCGTCTCCATGGGGACGGCCCTTGGCTCCCAGGGGCTGCTCCTCACAGCTCCTTGCCTGGCCGTCCACAGCGTGGATGTCTGTGGGAGGGTTGCAGGAGCCCCTGAGGCCCGGGCCCGTGACGACGCAGCCGCCAGAGGTCCAGGCCGTGGGGTGACAGGAAGAGGCCGGGATTGTGGGGCACCAGAGCTCTGTCCTCAGGCCCTTCAGGTCTGGGATGCAGGTACCCCCACCCCCGGAGCCAGAGTAGAAGGAGGAAGGATGAGCTGGGAGTGGCCGGGCACCCTGACCTACCACCACCACCGTGAGGTCTGGTCTGTCACCCAGAGCTGCAGGGGGGTGCTCCTTCCCTGGAGGAGGTCACGTGCCCTGGCACGCACTGGGGACTTGAGGGGCATGCCGTGACGAGCCGAGGAGGCCAGAGCCATCAAGGCATGGCCGGCACACTCCCATCTTCTGGGCCCAAATGCTCCGTGTCCTGAACTGGCGGCCACTGCACCCAGTCTGCCTGGTGACGGTGCAGAACTGGGGCTTCCTGCTGCTCAAGGAGGTCAGGGGTCTCCTGTCCATCCTCCTGCTCCCCCCACACCGGCCCCACAACTCCAGACCCGGAACACTCCCGAATCACTGACTCATTTCTGCAATCCTCCTGCACCATGCACTCTGCACCTGGGGTCTGGGTGCGGGGACAGAGCAGGACAAGGACCTAGACACTCCGCTCCAGGAGCCTGGCTCTGAGGGGGCGGACAGACAAGAAACGAGTGAACAAGATAGCTCAGATCACAGGAAGGAAATAAATGCAGGACACGCAAGACTCGCCGTGGACAGCGGGGCCTGCTTAGGTCAGTGAGGTGGCGGGGGGCCCAGGGCTGGAGGAGCACGGAGCCGCTGTGTGGACTGTGCCGTCCAGGGCAGGCGCACAGGGCTCTTCCGCCAGGACCCAGACGGGATGAGCTCCGTGTCTTGGCCACAGACAAGGCCAAGTGGCTGTGGCCTTGGCTGGAAGGGAACAGAAGTGACCTGGGGTTTCGCAGGCCTGGGAGGCCCGGATTTTATCCTGGACCCGGTGAGATCAAGCCGCCCATGTTGCCCAGGAGACGGGGAAACCCCTGGGCCGAGGGTCAAGTGACGGGCTGGCAGGGCCCCTCTGGCCTTCGCCCCTTGTCACCAGCACACACACTGGAGGCCCCGCCATGGCTCTGCCCCCACCTCTGCCCCTGCCATGGCTTTCCCTGAGCCTTCTCCCCCGTCACAGCTCTGCCCACGCGTCCACCCCCTCCACGGCTCTCCCTCACATCTGTGCTGGCAGAGGGGTGAGCACAGGGCAGATGCGGGCCCCTGGTGGGGAGCTTGCCAGCGCCCAGACAGCACCAGGGAGAAGGACCGGCTGGTCCACC
>PISW01013905.1:0-23738 GCA_004023785.1 Mungos mungo
CCAGCAGTAAGGGATATTGCCACGGGAGCATATTCTCCTCCAGCCTCCGTTGTGCTGCATTGTCCTGACATGGTTGCGATCCTGCACCTCAGAATGACAGCTACCATTTTATTGCCTGCTTTTCCCCCTAAAGTAGCATGTTCCCTCTTGGCTTGAAGAATCTTTGTTACCATAACTGTAAATGGAGGCATCATCTTCTGCCTCACGTATGCACTGCCATTTGTAGAACTTTCAATGTGCATAGTACCACAATGCCAGACCCTTCCATAACATTTAGTGCTAAAAGTTAAAGCAATGATAAGTGATAGTGTCTGAGGGCTTATTGTATGCCACATATCAATCTATGGATTAACTCATTTAATCACACAATGTATAAGGCAGGTGTTATTATTACCCCCAGGTGACAGACTGGGGCCCAAAACAAAAGAGTAACTTACTCAGAAGAACACAGGTAGTAACTGGAAAAGCTGGGCTTTGATCGCAGGCATTGTGGCTCTAGAAACTGTGCTGTTAGCAACTGTAAACTGGCCAGTCTTAGAGCTAAATATGATCATCATGTCAGTTTACAATCTAATATGCAACATACAATAACACTTTCCAGTCAAGAGACATATGCTCAGGATCCAATATACATTCTGTCACTGGTTTACACTCTAAAACTCTAATACTGCTTATCAGCCATACATAACACACCTTTCCCAACAACGCTAAAAATACTAAGGGAAAGAAGATCAAGAAAAAAGCGTCTTTGCTTTTCTTAATTATTACGTGTTTGAGCCAATTCTCCATAAACCCAAAACTTAATTTCAGAGAAAGATCGCCCGTGCAGAGTACTTGCAATGTTACCATGCAATGGGGAAATTTGCCAGTTGGGTAGTGGGCCTCCCTTTCCTCAAAGTAGCATTTAAATATTTATTTATTCATTCATTCATTTATGAGAGAGAGAGTGTGTGAGCAAGCAAAGGAGAGGTAGAGAGAGAGGGAGAGAGAGGGAGAGAGAGGGAATGCCAAGTAAAGCCCTGCTCGGGGCTTGATTCCATGAACTGAGAGATCAGGACTTGAGCCAAAATCAAGAGTTGGAAGCTTAACAGACTGAGCCACTCAGGAGCCCCTTATTTAGAGTAGCATTTAAATACCTCCCTCCCAACAGATATAGACGGTGGCACTTCCAGGACCCAAAATACTCTTTAAGTCTCTTTCTTTTCTCCCGTGCATCTCAAAAATCTCCCCGTTTCCCCATCCAGACTGCCTGAGATTCAGCCCTGTCCCTTTCTGGTCCCATCACTGCAGTGCTGATGTGGGTGTGGGCTTTGGTCAGGGTCACAGCCTCCATCTGCTGTTGTGAGCAGAGCTCCCCATAATAGCAATGGTCGACCTGCCTAGCAAAATTCATCACCGCGTTCCGGAGTTCTGTTCCCCCGGGGGTCTCTCAGTTCCTCTCCACTCCTGACAGGGTTCCAGATTTTGCTCTGGATTGCTCTGAACTGTTTCCCACTCTATCCCCTGGGGTCTCCATTGGATTTGACTCACATTGGAATGTACGTCTTGCAAAGGATGCCCCTGAAGTAAAACCTGTCCCGGGGCTGTTGCGGAGTAGGGGGGCACCACTCTGGACCCTCTCAGGCCAAGGAAGAGTGGCCTGTGCTCCCTCCTCACTATACTCCATTTGGGGCCAGATCGTTGGCCCCACATCCACCCCCATACTTGTAGCAGAAGACTTGCCCTGGGGGTAAGTCTGCACCTGGTTTGCTGTTTCAAATGATGCCCAGGCTTGTACTGTCAGAGGCCAAGGAGTAGTTGAGATGCTTTTCTCCTTTCTATTCTTTCTTTTATATGTGGTGGTTCTCTTCTCCCTATTTTCTGGGCTGTCAGCAGGGGGGGCCGCCCCCTCCCACAGGGCCTGCCGCAGACCCTCATCTGAGCATGGGGCACTGTCCTGTGCACTCTGGAACGAAGTACCGGCTGATGGTTTACTTGCTGCACTCTTCCGACCCTTGCTTTTAGGCCCCGCGTTGACTCCATCCCCGCTGACTCCATCCCCATCAGATGACGAAGCCCTTGCTGTAGCCGTCTGCACCTGGCCTGGGTCTGTGAAGGATACCCAAGCCTGTACTGTCAGAGGCCAAGGATTGGCCATGACTTTTCTGTTCTTTTTATTTTCCCCTTTATGGCTGCCTTTCTCCTCTCCTTTTATCTCCTCATTAGCTGCCTCCTCAAGAGAGGCCTCAACTGGACATTCTCCTGGCGATGGGGTGCCAGCAACTGACTTGTCAGGCTGAGTGACAACGGATACCTTCTCTTTGTTATCACTCTCCCCTTCTTCCCTGTTTTCATACATGGCACTGTCTCCAGAATCAGCAATTGGCAGAGCCCTTGTGATACAAATCTGACCCAGAACTGGGGCTGCAGAAGATGCCCGGGTCTGTAGAGTCAGAGGCCAGGGGAGATATACAACCTTATTTTTCTTTCTATTCCTCCTTTTCCGGCTGTTTTTCTTCCCTGTGTAACTTCGGCTGGTGGTACGGAACGCAGCATGAACTGGAACTTCATCTGGGCATGGGGCGTCAGCCTCTGCACTTGGACCCAAACTAAGAACAGACATTTCCCCCACCTCATTGTCCTCTCCTGGCCCCATGCTCTTCTGCCCCACTTGTACCCCACTACTTGCGGCGGGCACAGCATCTTCAAGCAGAGTCTGAACCACAGGCGGGGCTCTTCCATGTGCTGCTTCTGTGGCCGGGTCTGTGTTGCGTGCCTGGGTCATCGGAAGCTCCGTGTGAGTTAGGGTGTCTTCTTCCATGTTTCTTCCTCCTCTGATTGTTCTGTGCTTCTGTTTCCAGATCAGGTAAAGTGTTTCCCTGGGGCAGAGAGAGCAGAGGTAACCCAAGAGGCAAATATGAGTTTATTCAAGGCTAACAAAAGCCCCCTCTTTTTTTAAATGTTTATTTATTTAATTTTGAGAGAGAAAGAGAGATCGAGTGCAGGGGAAGGACAGAGTGGGAGAGGAAGAGAGAGAGAAAGAGAGAGAGAGAGACAGAGAATCCCAAGCCGGGGGTGCAGGGCTCGAACTCACGAACAGTGAGATCATGACCTGAGCTGAAATCAAGAGTTGAATGCTTAACCAACTGAGCCACCCAGGTGCCCCGCAACAAGCCCCTTCTTGAAGGAGGGTATCAAGCACATGTGTGAGGACTGAAATCAACGTTAGACGTGAGGGATACCTGAAACAATTTAGGAACCCAGCAGGTTGAGGAGGCCGTGGACTAGGTGAAGGTGTCAGACAGCTGTTCTCATTGGTGGCTGGCTGACTGATGCAGGGCCAGATCTATGGCTCCCTGTGCAGTATATCTACCAGCGATTCTGGATGCACTCAAACTGCTGATGAATGACACAATTTACAGTCTTCATCAGCCTTTGACATCAGTACTGTCTTCTTTGAAAGCAGAGAACAACACTGGAGAAACAACGACATGAAGTTATTTGCATGAACATTCCCTTTGCACCTTAGGGGTATAGAGACATGGGTTAATGATCAGGTATAGACTTCAGCATTGTTACCTTTTGATGCCTCAGACATCAAACCTTAGGTTAGGGAGATCAAACTTTAGTTGAGAAAGCACTGACTGAGCCTATAAAATCAGAGAAAAAAAAAAAGCATCAACAACGTCAGCCTGCCCAGGTTCCCCCAGGGGGGCCTGTCTGAGCAGACTCTTACCTGATTATCCTAGAAACGCTTCGTCAGAGTTTTTTCATAAGCTCTCTCTTTTTGGTCCCATGTAGAAGAATTGGTGCATATGCCAGTGAACCCGGGCACATACACAACTTGGTAACACAGCCTCCTCATAAATGGATGAAGAGATTCTGTTCAGCTCAGCATGGCATTAGCATTTCGGCCTCCTTTACTGGTTTTTGATTCTTCGTACGTTGAAAATCCAGATCTGGGCCGGGGGCCTTATCCCAACCTATTCTTCATGCATTCTCGATAAGCAGGACTCCGGAGACAATTCCCGTTTCTCAGATTCATGGACTGTCCCGTCCTGCTGCAAATTTTCCTCCTTTTCTTCAGCTCTCTACTGCACTTTATATACGTGTTATCTAATCTTGGAATGGGCTAATTATTTACATAATATCCTTTCTCTCCAAGCAAACTTTTTTTGTGGGCCTTTTTATCCAAAAAGGAAAAAAAAAAAGAAGAAATGAAGGAAGGATCAAACTCCCTTTCTGTAGTTATGACTGACAGACAGAGCTCAATGGGGCCTCTGTGTATTCCTTTGATAAGAAAGTGTAACCACATAAGACAGCAAAGCAAGGCCTGGCATTGACTGAATCGGTTTACAAATGGAAAATTTGTTTTTGTTTTGTTTTTATCTGGAACGTGTTTTTATCTAGAACAGGAGGTGCAGTAGTGTCTCTGTGAACGTGGTGTGCCCAGTGGAGGTTGGGGAGAGCCCTCTGGACCTTCTCTTGGGGGGCCACAAAGGGCCTAGAACTCCTTTTGCATGGCCAATATTCTCACCTAATCGTCTTTCAAGGGGTCCCAATGTAATATTGTAGGAAGAGGAATTACAGGGCAGAAAATCGCATGCACTGACTAGCTAGCACGGTTTCTGCCTTTTAAACATCTTCCCTGATGCAATGCTTAGCTTTTTCACCACTTGGTACATAGGTTAACATAGCTTTGGTGCTAAGGCTAGCTTAGCTCATGACAAATGCAGAGGTTATCGCTAGATGAAAGCCAGCTGGCTGGCTGCCAAGAGGCCCCAGTAGGTGAAATTTACCTTGTTCAATGCAGGAGAGTCCAAGGTCAGTCCCTGCACTGTGAGTAGGTCTGTAGCCCAGTGGTGGATGTCCCTCTATCCCTATTGTCTCTAACTATATCTATATGTATATTCCTAATTATGTTTCTCTTTATGCAAGATACCCTGTCCCCTGGACTTCATGTGGATGATGACTGCCTATTTGAGACTCCTTAGATGTCCCCCTTGTGTGTGGACCCTTGTGTTCATACAGATCCATTAATTTATTCAACACACATTTAAGGACACTGCTGTGTGCCAAGCAGGAGGCTGGGTACGCAGGGTATATACTTGGGCTCCAGGTTACTTAGCTACAGTCACGTTTCATTCTGGGTTTTCTGAGATGACTACCTTAATTTGAGTTCTGTGTTTCTAGGCCTCAACCCACATATTTACAGGTACTCTCTTGGATGGTTTTCATAGAGAGGGAATGCAGTTCCTTGTGTGGGGATTCCACTAGTTTATCCAAAGCCAACCTAATTATTTATCTTTTCTCCAGGTTATTGAGACCTTCACCCTTCTTGCCCCCTTTGTTGGCAATAAACCTCTCTGGCTTTTGGATAGGAAAAGCGTAACTCCTGATTCCCGTACCATCTTCCTACATGGTACCACTTTCTTTCCAGCTTTTCAAATAAAGAAGAACAACTGTTGGCTGCCTATGTCGTTTGTGTGTTTCATGAGAGTCTACATTTACATGTGCTGTGGTATTGGAAATGTCTGGTGTCCCTCCCCTGATAAGCCGGAACCTATTCCTCCTTTCATAGATAGGCCTACCAAGCAGGGTCCTGTGAGGGTAAAGATTTTGAAATCATGTCCTGACAGGGTTGGGAGTATGAGAAAAGGACCCATAGCATTTAGGATTCTTTCACTGCAAGTGACCAAAAATAAATAAAGAAAAAGAACCACATGGCTTACAAAACAGGCCATTTATAATTCACTATAAGCTTAAATGTTAGAGGTAGAGCCAACTGCAGGCATGGCTTAACACAGAGTGTCAGTTGTTTTATCGGGAGCCATTAGAGATAGATACTTCCTTAGGGTTGGCTTCCATTTTCAGAAGCTTACTGGAAACTCCTGGTACCTTCTGTCTCACAATACCTAATCCAAAAGTGGCATCTCCTCCCTGCTAGAGCACTGGGAGTCCCTAACTTGGGTTTTGTTGGTACTAATTGGCCTGACATGGGTTATGTGTCCATCGCTGAAACAACTGTGGGTAGAATGTCCAAATTCTGGGTCTCTTCAAATTCAACAGGGAAGCTGGAAAGTAAGAATGCAAATATATAATCAGAGATGGCTGAGAGGACAGGGGAGGTGAGTAGTAAGGCATGGGGAAGTGAAAAAAAGCCTAAAGTAATTTCTGAGTAAGAGCTTAGATGTTGTCTTTTTAGAAAAAAAATTGCTTTATTGGGTACCTGGGTGGCTCATTTGGCTAAACATCTGACTTAGGCTCAGGTCATAATCTTGCACAGTTTATGAGTTCAAGCCCTACTTTGGGTGAGCAAGAGCCCCACTTCAGGTGAGCCCCACTTCTCTCTCTCTCTCTCTCTATCTCTCTCTCCCCCCTTCTGTCTGAGCCTCACTCACTTGTGCCCTATCTTTCTCAAAAAAAAATTAGCTTTGTTGAGGGGCACTTGGGTGGCTCAATCAGTTGGGCATCTGACTCTTGACCTCAGCTCAGGTCTTAACCTCAGAGTCTTGAGTTCAGACCCCGTGTTGGGCTCCACGCTGAGCATGGAGCCTACTTAAAAATAGCTCTATAGCTCTATTGAGATATAATTTTCACATACCATAAAATCCACCCTTTCAAATTGTTTTTACTATATTGACAGAATTGTGCATTTGCACTGCTACCTAACACCAGAACATTTTCGTCACCCCCAAAAGAAATCCCGTGTCTCCCGGAAATCATTCCCTATTGTGTCCACTCCCTTCCACCTCTGGCAACCACTAATCTCTTCCCTATTTTTATAGACTTGCTTATCCTGGACATTTCCTATAAGTGGAGTCATATAATCACATGTAATCATATAATGTGTGGCCTTTTATATCTGGCTTCCTTCACATAACATACTGTTTCTAAGGTTCATCTATGTTGCAGCATCCATCAGCAGTCCATTCTCTTTTGTGGCCAATTAATACTCCATGATATGGACATATCAGATTTTGCTTATCCATTCATCAGTTGACAGATATTTGGGTTATTTTGCCTCTTAGCTATTATGAATAATGATGCTATCAAACTTCATGTGCAGGTTTGGGGGTGGGCTTATGTTTCCAGGTCTCTTGGGTATATACTTTGGAGTGGAATTGCTGAATTATGTAGTAACTTCATGCTTAACCATTTGATTAACTGCCAGATTGTTTTCTACGGGGGCTCCATCATTCTACATTCCCACCAGCAGTACGCAAGGATTCCACCCTTCCATAGCTTTCCCCATAATTGTTACTGTATTTCTGATTAATGCCATCGATGTGGGTATAAAGTGGTATCTCACTGTGGTTTTGATTTGCATTTCCCTGATGACTAATGATGTTAAGCCTCTTTTCATGTTTTTATAGGCCATTTCCATATCTTCTTAGGAGAAATGTCTACTCAAATCCTTTGCCAATTTTTAAATTGGGTTATTTGTCTTTTAGTTATTGAGTTGTTTGTTATGTATTCTGGATCTAAGTAATTTATGAGATATGTGGCTTGCAAATATTTTTCTCCCATTCTGTGTGTTGTGCTTTCACTTTTTAATCATTGCCTTTTGAAGCATAAATATTTTTTAGTTTTGATGAAGTCCCCTTTGTCTAACTTTTTGTTTGTGTGTTGGCTGTTCTAGGGACTGATTGCCTAATCCAAGGCCAAGAAGATTTTTCCCTGTTTTCTTCTAAGAGTTTTATAGTGTTAGCTCTTACATTTAGGTCTTTGATCCATTTTCGTTTTGAGTGAATTGTTGCATATGGTATGAGGTAGGGGATCCAACTTCACTTTTTTTTTCATGTGGATACATCATTGTCCCAGTACCATCCATTGAGGAGACTATTCTTTCTGCATCAAATTATCTTGTCACCCCACATCAACTTTTTAAAAAAGTTTTAGTTAGTTAACATACAGTGCAATGTTGGTTTCATGAGTAGAATTCAGTGATTCATCACATAAATACAACACCCAGTGCTCATCATGAACTATTGGGAATACATCAAGATAAAAACCTTCTGGGGGACCTGGGTAGCTCAGTCAGTTGGGCGTCAGACTTCAGCTCAGGTCATGATCTCACAGTTCCTGAGTTCAAGCTCCAAATAGGGGTCTCTGCTGTCAGCACGGAGCCTGCTGTGTGGATCCTCTGTCCCTCTCTCTCTGCCACTCTCTCTCTCAAAAGTAAACATTTAAAAAATAAAGATAAAAAAACTTATGAACAATAAAGAAAACAAGCAACAAAACTAAAAGGCAGCCACAGAATGGGAGAAAATATTTGGAAACCACATCCGATTTTTTAAAAATTCTAATGTTTATTTATTTTTGAGAGTAAGAGAGACAGAGTGCGAGCAGGGGAGGCACAGAGAGACAGGGTGACACAGAATTTGAAGCAGGCTCTTGAGCTGTCAGCACAGAGCCCAATGTGGGGCTCGAACTCATGAACCGTGAGAACATGACCTGAGCCAAAGTCGGATATTTAACCGACTGAGCCCTCACATCAGCTTTTAAAGCAACTATTGTTCTTGATGTATTTAAAGGGCTGGAAAAGATCAAATAAAGATATCTATAAAGTCATGTGACAACTTTAAAAACATATAACATGCTTCATGCATTCCCTTCAAAGTAGTTATTTGGAGAGTAACATAGAGATATGAGGAATAGGGGCACCTGGGTGGCTCAGTCAGTTTAGCGTCCGACTTTGGCTCAGGCCATGTTCTCACTGCTCATGGGTTCAAGCCCCGCATCAGGCTCTGTGCTGACAGCTAGCTCAGAGCCTGGAGCCTGCTTTAGATTCTGTGTCTCCCTCTCTCTCTGCCCCTCCCCTGTTCAAGCTCTGTCCCTCTCCGTCTCTCAAAAATAAATAAATGTAAAAAACATTAAAGAAAAAAAAAGAGATGGGGAACATAGGTGAAAAATCAAGGTGAAGTCTTAAGTATGTGACTAGCAAACTGGCCTTAGATAGCATTTCCAAAGAGAGAACTCAAGGCAGCAAAAGCATCAACTGAATGATCAAACAGTCCTCCAAAAATGACTGCTTTAAAGAAAGCACTGATTTAAACATATACATTCTATTCCCAAAACAGAACAAAATTGCTAATTTGAGACAATATACCCTGGTAGTTTTTTTATGTTTATTTTTATTTTTGAGAGAAAGATATAGATGGAGTGTGAGCAGGGGAGGGGCAGAGAGAGAAGGAGAAAGAATCCCAAGCAGGCTCCAGATTCTGATCTGTCAGCACAGAGCCCAACGTGGGGATTGAACTCATGAACCACAAGATCATGACCTGAGCTGAAGTCAGACGCTTAACCGACTGAGCCACCCACGCACCCCCATATACCTCAATAGTTAAGAGCATGGACTTTGGAATCAACAACTGCGTTTGAATCCAGATTCCAGCTCTTAGTAATTGTATAAATGATTTAGCTTTCTGATCCTCACTTTCTTCATCTGTAGTATAGGGTAATAATAGTATCTATCTAATATTTTGTAAATTTTGTTTTGATATTAATTCAAACTTACAATTGTTTATATTTTACACAATCTACTTCATTTATTTTATCATTCTGTGTGTGTGTGTGTGTGTGTGTGTGTGTGTGTGTGAATTTTTTCCTGAACCATTTGGGAGTAAGATTGGAGATATAATGCCCTTTTATCACTAAATACTTCAGTGTATATTTTCTAAGAACAAGGACACTCTCGTATATAATTGCAGTACATTTATATAAATCAAGAAATTTAAAATTGATACAATACTATAATATATAGTACACATTCAAATTTGTCATTTTTATGAATATCGTACTTTGTAGCTATTTTTCCCAATTCAGAACCCAAAACAAGATTATACATAGAATTTAGTTGTCATACATTGTTAATCTCTAATCTGTAATAGTTCCTAGTCTTGATTTGTGTTTTATGACATGGACGTATTTGAAAAGTGCTGGTCAGTTATTTCTCAAAATGTTGGTCTGTTGTTCTATCCTGATTACCTGATTATGCATTTTGGGTAAAGATACTATTGAAATTATGTTGTGTTCTCAGTGCATTTTCTCAGCAGGCACATGATGTCAGATTTTTCCAAAATTGTTACTTTTGATCACTTGATTAAGGTGATGTCCATCAAGTTTCTCCACTGTAATATTGCTACCTTCCCTTTGTTAATAAGTAGTCATTTATAGGGAGCTATCAATTGGTTTTTTTAGGACCATATGAGATGATAAACATCAAGTAATGGGTACAATGCCTGGCATAGTGTAAGTGTACAAAAAGTATTAGGCACCATACTTTCTATTATTTCTACTATTATCATTGTTATTGTTAATGAAAAATATTTTAAGACCTTGGGGTGCCTGGGTGGCTCAGTTGGTTAAGCGTCTGACTTCGGCTCACATCATGATCTCACAGTTAGTGAGTTTGAGCCATGCATCGGGCTCTCTGCTATCAGCACAAAGCCTGCTTCAGATCCTCTGTCCCCTTCTCTCTCTGCCCCTCTGCACTCTCATAAATAAATGAACATTAAAAAAATGTTAAGACCTGGACCTGGTATTCTACATCTTACGTGATATTAAAGGAGAAGTCAGGAGCATAGAAAAATATAGTTAAAGAAATACTAGGTCCAAGTACCGGTAGCATGTTGGACAACACAACCTAATCTCTGTGACTAACCAGACTTGGGACCCTAGATTCTTTGTTTCCTGAAATACTGGCTGATTACAAGACCCTTGAGAAGGCTGTTGATGCAGTTTGAATTAATTTTATGCCCACACATCAGGTCATCTTTACTTCTCACCATGTTGCATTCCTAGAAATCACATAATAGGAGGATCATTAGAAAATAGGTTAATGGATTCCTCTAAGAGCAACACCATAATTCAATGATATATTCCTGATTAAGCTTGAACTTATTAGTAGTTGAAATGGGCAAGGCAAAGATGGAACAACTAGAAATTTAGTCCTGTTTTAAGGTTAAAAAAATTTTTTTAAATCAAAAAGCTATGCCCATGTGATAGCAGACCAAACAGCACAGAAGATGTCATGATGAGAAGCAAACCTCTCGCTCCTCCCCTCCCCATCCCAGGCCCGCATACCGGGGGCGACCTCCTAACAGGTTGATATCGTTTCCTGTTGGTTACTTCCTTATCTCTAGATCAGAGATTGCACAGTGAGGGCCAGCCGGTCATATTTTGCCCAAAGATGCGCTGTGTATAGCTCACTCCTGTAAAGAGTGGTTAACATTTTAAAATTGGAAGATCTCATGTAAAACCTGATTTCCAGGCTTTTTTGAGAAATCAGAACCTCTGAACCTGTATCGTGTAGCCTGAGCTCCATAGCAGCTGCCCTCTTTATTCAGGATATGCGCTCCGTAATTCACTGTAGTCCCCACCAAATCAGCTTCACATCCATGCTACTTGCCTGGCCTTTTCAGACAACCTAGGCTTTATCTCTCTGTTACTCAAAATAAAAGTTTCTGATCAGCAGGTTGGGCTTCCACTGGGAGCTTCTTAGACATGCAGAATCCAGGGCCCCACCTCAGTCCTGCTGAATCAGAACTCGCATTTTAACAAGACCCATGGGTGCTTTGTGTGCACATGGAAGCGTGAGAAGCCGCGGAACAGAGAAGATACTTATATCTGACCAGTGTATCACTTTGAGACCATCTCTCCCACACAGCACGAAGGATGAGAAAGTAGAATTGCAAGCTCTTGTACATCTTCAACTTTACTAGATATCACTAAACTATGCTTCAAAGTAAGTTTACAAAGTTTCCCTGCCATCAGCAAAATATGAAGTTCTGTTTTCCCATATCTCTACTGTCACTTGGCGCTGTGGGTTTTTTTTTTTTTAATTTTCAGCCAATCTGATGGGTATTAAATGGAATCTTGTTGCTTTATTTTGCATTTCCTTGGCGACTAAAGAAGAGGAGCATCTTTTCACATGCTTATTGTCTACATAGCTTTCTGGGTTTTGTGTCTTTCCTCCACCCCCCACTTGGAGTTGTTTTTCTTTCTTACTTATTTATTTTATGCTTATTATATATTCTGGCTACTAACCCTTTCTTGGTATATGCATTGCAGTTATCTCCTTTCAGTTTGTGAATTGTCTTTTCGTATTCCAATGCATTTTGTTGTATACTAGTTTTAAAATATAATTAATCATAATGTATCAGAAATTTCTTTTTGGTTTGGGCTTTTTGTGTTTGGTTTAAGAAGAAAGCCTTCCTTACCTTGAAAGTGTACCTTTACATTCTACTAAAAGTTTCGAAGTTTCTTTAAAAATTTTTTTAATGTTTATTTATTTTTGAGAGAGAGGTAGAGCATGAGCAGAGAAGGGGCAGAGAGAGAGAGGGAGACACAGAATCTGAAGCAGATTCCAGGCTCTGAGCTGTCATCACAGAGCCCGACGTGGGGCTCGAACCCATAAGCTGCAAGATCACGACCTGAGCTGAAGTTGGACACATAACCCTCTGAGCCACCCAGGTGCCCCTCAAAGTTTCTTTTTTCCCCCAAGTTTTCATTTATTTACTTTGAGAGACACAGAGACAGCAAAAGTAGAGGAGGGGCAGAGAGAGAGGGAGAGAGGATTCCAAGCAGTCTTGAACTCAGGAAGTGTGGGATCATGACCTGAGCCAAAACCAAGAGTCAGACACTTAACTGAGTCACCTATGCACCCCTCAAAGTTTTGCTTTTCATACATAGGTCTTTAATCCATCTAAAATGTGTTTTGCAACCTGATGGTTCCCAGCGGGGAGGTGGATGGGAGGATGGGGGAAAGAGGTGAAGGGATTAAGAGTACACTTATCATGGTGAGCACTGGGCAATGTATGGAATTGCTGAGTAGCTATATTATACACCTGAACTAATAGAACACTGTTAAGTATACTGGAAAAAAATAAAATAAAATTTGTTGTGTATATTGTGCAAGTTATGATTATTTCTGCCTCTTTTATCATCCCACATTGGGATTATTATTAGAACTACACTGAATTTCTTGACTCATTTTGAGGGAAAGTGATATCTTTATAATACTAAACCTTTTCTTCCATAGACACCGGTATATTTTTCCATTTATTTAGGTGTTCCTTTATTTACCTTACTTGTTTTGTCATTTTCTCCATAAAGATCCTACATATCTTTTCTTCCTATAATTTCTAATTTGTTGTTGTTTCATTTCTAATTTGGTATGTTGAGTTTATATCTAATCTCTCTTTTGTTTGTTTTTAGGTGTCTTAGATAGTCTATGTGGCCAATTATATTATCTCCTAATAAGAGGGTATCAACCCTTCTAATTCATGTACATTATTTCTTTGTCTTTCCTAAAATATTCTATTTTGTTAATATTTTTTAATGTTTTATTTATTTTTTTGAGAGAGAGAGAGCAGGCACAAGCGGGGGAGGGGCAGAGAGAGGGAGATAGAGGATCCCAAGTGGGATCTGCGCTGACAAGGTGACAGTAGTGAGCCCGATGTGGGCCTCAAACTCACAAACTGTAAGATCATGATGTGAGCCGAAGTTGGACACTCAACCAACTGAGTGACCCAGGCACCCCTAAAAGATTTTATTTTTAAGTCATTGCTACACCTAAGGGGTAGCTTGAACGTACAACCATGAGATCAAGAGTCACATGTTCCACTGACCGAGCCAGCCAGGGGCCCTTGTTTGTCTTAATTATAGTCATCATAACTTTCAGCACCATGAGGAATAGAAGCAATCTTAGTGGGTATCCTTGTCTTATTTTTATTTTTTAAAGATTTTATTCTTAAGTAATCTCTACACCCAACATGGGGCTTGCACTTACAACCCCAAGATCAAGGGTTGTTTGGTCCACCACGGAACCAGTCAGGCGCCCCTTGTTTTTTATTTTAATGAGAAGACCTCTAAATTTTCACCATTAAGTATGATATTTTCTTTAGGTTTTGCATTGATATCCTGTATCAAGTTAAATAAAAGTTCATTTCTAGTTTGTCAGAAAATGGGGTTTTAAAAAAATCATGATAGGCATTGAATTTTATTAAATATTTTTCTGTATCTACTGAAATGATTATATATTTCTCCTCTATCTGTTCATGTGGTGAGTAAGCTGCCAAACTTTTTTAATGTTAAAACAGCCTTACATTCTTGGAATGAACCCTACTTGCTCATGATTTTTTTGTTACTAACTGCTGAAACAGAGTTGGCAAAATTCCATTTTGGATTTTTAAAAAAATGTTTTATGTTTATTTAGTTTTTGAGAGAGAGAGAGAGAGAGAGACAGAGTGTGAATGGGGGAGGGCCAGAGAGAGAGACACACAGAATCCGAAGCAAGCTCCAGGCTCTGAGCTGTCAGCACAGAGACTCATGCAAGGCTTGAACTCACAAAACTCAAGATCATGACCTGAGCTGAGGGTGGATGCTTAACTGACTGAGCCACCCAGGCGCCCCAACAACCTTTCCATCTTAAACAGGTATGGTAAAATACACACCTAAAATAACTGGGGACTGTGGCTTTGGTCTGGAGCCTTTTAATTGTGATCCAAATTATTTGCTGGTTATTGGTTTATTACAATGTCACTATTTACTCTTGGGCTTATTCTGATAATTTATGTTTCTCTATAAAAGAAACCATTTATCTGTCTTCATATGTATTTGCATGAAATTGTTTTTCTTAATTTTTTTAAATATTTATCTATTTTTGAGACAGAAACACAGCATGAGTGGGGAAGGGGCAGAGAGAGAGGGAGACACAGAGTCCCAAGCAGGCTCCAGGCTCCGAGCTGCCAGACCAGAGCCTGACACAGGGCTTGAACCCACAAATCATGAGATCATGACCTGAGCTGAAGTCTGAAGCTCAACTGACTGAGCCACCCAGGCGCCCCTGCACAAACTTGCTTATATTTATCCTTTTGTCCTTTTAAAATTGGTACAGTTTAGGCTATGTATTTATTATACATTTTTTCATACAACGAACAGGAAACAGGGCAGCCTTGAACTTTCTTGCATCAATACTTGAAGCTTAGAGACACTGTAGCAGTCCTTTCAAATCTTTGAGAGAAAATTATTTTTAGCCTATAATTCTATACCCAGTGAGGTTAGACTCAAGTGTAAGTAAAGCAAGGATATGAATGGACATAAAAATTTTGCCTCCCATTCACTCTCTGATTTGAGGCTACTGTAGACTTTTTCCTGGGAAAATGAGGTAGTAACGCAAGAAGGCGGGACGCCCAGTAAACAATGGCACCAACACTGTGCGGGATTGAAGGGAAGTCACAGAATGAACTGTGCAGCAGCCCTTGGGACCAACAGGGCACTTTAGAGCGGGCAAATGAAGAGAGAGGCAGCTCTAAGAAGGAAGTTTGCAGTAAATGAAATGGAATTGTTACATTATCTGATAAACCTAAGGGATCAGGAAAAACATTTTGGTAGACATTGGACTGATCCGATGGATCATTTTGGTAGGTATATAGCGCCTAAGGAAAAGTAAAAATTAAAAACTCTAGAGCTCTTAGAAAAACGAAAGGATCAAGGAGGGAGACATGATCATAAAATCTATTTGCTTTAACAGTGAAAGATTTTTACATCATCATCATAATAGAAATACTGATCACTGATTTAACAAAAATGAATTGGGTGGGTGGGAGGTACGCTCGTGTATCAAAATAGGAAAGAATAGGAGCACCTGGCTGGCTCAGTTGGAAGAGCACAGGACTCTTTTTTTTTTATGTTTATTTGTTTATTTTGAAAGAGAGAGAGTGGCCAGGGGAAGGGCTGTGAGAGAGACAGACAGAGAGAAAGAGAATCCCAAGCAGGCTCTGCCCTGCCAGCACAGAGCTTGACACGGGACTCGATCTTAAGAATTTGTGAGATCATGACCTGCGCCGAAGCCAAGAGTCAGATGCTTAACTGACTAAGTCACCCAGGTGCCCTGAAGAGTATGCAACTCTTGATCTCGGGATTGTGAGTTTCAGCCCCATATTGGGGGTAGGGATTACTTAAATAAATAAATTATTTTTTAAAAAAGGAAACACTAGATGATACAAATACCTGGTAAAGAAATAGCAGTATAAACTTACAAATTACATATAGAAATGTGTAGGTAAATATATAGAAGAGCCCAGTTAAAAGTATTGAGAGGCGTTGCCCCTGAGAACAGTGACTGGAGGATGAGGAAGGGAAAGAGATGTCCACTTTTCATTTTACTCTTTGAGTGCTGTTTAATTTTTTGATTTGTTTGTTTATATGAATACAGACTCAGCGATTCCTATTTTACCCATGGTTTCTAATTGCTTACCTAACCTAATCTCTTATCACTTATTTTTTATTTTTATTTATTTTCTTTATTTTAGAGAGAGAGAGAGAGAGTACATGAACAAGGGAGAAGGGTAGGAGGAGAAAGAGATAGAATCTTAAGCAGGCTCCACACTAGTATGGAGCCAAACACGGGGCTTGATCACATGACCCTGGAATCATGACCTGAGCTGAAATCAAGAGACACTCAGCTGACTGAGCCACCCAGGTGACTCACTAAGTTTTTGATTTACATGCAATTGTAAGAAATAACACATAAAGATCTCTTGCGCCCTTTACCCAAGTCCTCCCAATGGTAGCATCTTATAAAACTATAGCACACTATCACAACAAAGATATTAACATTGATACAATAAACATCAGAACATTTCTATTACCCTCATGTGGCCATTTTATAGCTATACTCATTTCCTTCTTGCATCTAACCTGCTCTTAAACTTCTAACCACTAATTTGTTCTCCGGTTCTAAAGCTTTTATCATTTCAAGAATGTTATAGAGGAGCACCTGGGTGGCTCAGTTGGTTAAGCGTCCGACTTCAGCTTGGGTCATGATCTCATGGTTCATGGGTTCGAACCCTTCTTCTGACTCTGTGTTGACAGCTCAGATCCTGGAGCTTGCTTGGGATTCTGGGTCTCCCTCTCTCTCTGCCCCTCCCCCATTTGTGCTCTCTCTCTCTCAAAAATAAATAAACATTAAAAGATGTAAAAAAAAAAAAGAATGTTATGGAAGTGAAATCAAACAGTATATAACCTTTGGGATTAGCTCTTGTCATTCAGTGTAAGTTCTCTAGAAATTAACCCGGGTTTTTGTATGTGTTGATAGTTTTTTCCTTGTTATTTCTGAGTAGAGTTCCATGATGTGCATGTACCACAAACTCTTTAACAATTCTCCTGTTAAAGGGCAACTGTGTTGTTTCCAGTTCTGGCTTATTTATTATAAGCTGCCCTAAACATTCATCTAAATATTTTTTAAAAAAATTTTTATGTCTTTATTTTTTTATTTTGAGAGAAAGCGACAGAGACTGAGCAGGGGCGGAGCAGAGAGAGAGGGAGTCACAGAATCTGAAGCAGGCTCCAGGCTCTGAGCTGTCAGCACAGAGCCTGATGTGGGGCTCAAACCCACAGACTGTGAGATCATGACCTGAGCCGAAGTCGGATGCTTAACCAACAGAGCCACCCAGGGGCTCCCATTTACACATTTTTGTATGAACATAAGTCTTTGCTTATCTGGAATAAATGCCCAGGAGTACAATCACTGGGTCACATGGTAGTTACATATTTAGTTTTATTTAAAAAGTGCCAAACTATTTTCCAGAGTGGTTTAGCACTTGAGTGATCCAGTGTTTCTACTTCCTCACCAGCATTTGATGTTGTCATTATTTTTGTTATTTTAACTATTCTGATAGGTGCATAGCAGTATTGCATTCTGATTTTAATTTGTATTTCTCTAATGGCTAATGATGTTGAACATCTTTTCATGTGCTAATCTATCATCCATATATCTTCTTTGGTGACATGCCTGTTTATAACTTTTGCCCATTTTTTAAAAATAGTTTATTGTCAAATTGGTTTCCATACAACACCCAGTGCTCTTCCCCTCAAGTGCCCTCCTCCATCACTACCACTTTTCCCCCTCCCCCTTCAACCCTCAGTTCATTTTCGGTATTCAGTAGTCTCTCAGGCTTTGCGTCCCTCTCTCTCCCCAACTCTCTTTCCCTCTTGCCCTCCCCTTGGTCCTCCATTAGGTTTTTCCTGTTCTCCTGTTAGACCTATGAGTGCAAACATATGGTATCTGTTCTTCTCTGCCTGACTTATTTCGCTTAGCATGACACCCTCGAGGTCCATCCACTTTCCTACAAATGACCATATTTCATTCTTTCTCATTGCCATGTAATACTCCATTGTGTATATATACCACATCTTCTTGATCCACTTAACAGGTGATGGACATTTAGGCTCTTTCCCTGATTTGGCTCTTGACAGCGCTGCTATGAACATTGGGGTACACGTGCCCCTATGCATCAGCACTTCTGTCTCCCTTGGGTAAATCTCTAGCAGTGCTATTGCTGGGTCATAGGGGAGTTCTATGGATAGTTTTTTGAGGAACCTCCACACTGTTTTCCAGAGCGGCTGCACCACTTTACATTCTCACCAACAGTGTAGGCGGGTGCCCGTCTCTCCACATCATCGCCAGCATCTATATTCTATCAAAGAAGCAACTGAGACAGTGACTAGGAACTTTGCCCATTTATGAATGGAATCATTTGTTTCTTACTTACTGGTTAGTGTTGAGAGTTCTTTATATATCCTAGATACTAGGTTCTTATCAGATATGTGCTTTGTGTAAATTTTCTCCTACCTGTAACTGCCTTTTCATTCTCTTCATACAGCCTTTTGCAGAGTAAAAGTTTTGTTTTGATGATGCCCAGTTTATCAAGGTTTCTCTCTATGGATAATGCTTTTGGTGTCAAGTCTAAGAACTCGTTGCCTAGCTCTCAAACGCAAAGATTTTTTCCTGATTTTTTTCCTGTTTATATTCTAAATTTAAGCCTGTGATCCTTTTTTTTTTTCTTTGCGATCCTTTTTTAGTTAATTTTTGTATAAGGTGTGAGACTTAGATCAAGGTTCCTTTTCTTTTTGTTTTTGGATGTCCGGTTGCTCCAGCATCATTTTTAAAGTTTATTTATTTGTTTGTTTATTTAAAATATTTAAACATTTATTTTTGAGAGACAGAGAGAGAGAGGGCATGAATGGAGGAGGAGCAGAGAGAGAGGGAGACACAGGATCTGAAGCAGGCTCCAGGCTCCAAGCTGTCAGCACAGAGCCCAATGTGGGGCTTGAACTCACAAAGCATGAGATCATGACCTGAGCCAAAGTTGGACCCTTAACTGACTGAGCCACCCAGGTGCCCCAAAGATTTATTTATTTATTTCGAGAGAGAAAGAATGTGCGGGGGAGGGACAGAAAGAAAGAGGGAGACAGAGAATCCTAAGCAGGCTCTACATTGTCAGTGCAGAGCCCAGTCTAGGGTTCAATCTCACAAACTGAGATCATGACCTAAGAGGAAATCAAGAGTCAGATGCTTAACCAACTGAGTCACCCAGATGCCACTCTAGCACCATTTATAGAAAAGGCCATCTTTCCTCCATTGAGTTGGTTTTGCATCTTTGTCAAAAGTCAGTTGGGCATATTTTTGGTTCCTTTGTTCTATCCCATTGATCTATGTGCCTATCCTTCTGCAAATGCCATATTTTCTTTATTACTGTAGTCTGATAGGCTGAATAATGGCCCTTCACAGATATCCACATCCTAACCCCGTCCTATGTTACCTTCATGGCAAGAGGACTTTACAGGAGTGATTAAATTAAGGATCTTGAGAGGTGCATGGGTGGCTCATTCAGTTAAGCCTCCAGCCTCAGCTCAGGTTGTGATCTCATAGTTCATGAGTTCAAGCCCCACATGGGGCTCTGTGCTGACAGCTCAGAGCCTGGAGCCTGCTTCAGATTCTGTGACTCCCTCTCTCTGTCTCTCCCTGCTTATTTTGTGTGTGTGTGTGTGTGTGTGTGTGTGTGTGTGTGTGTGTCAAAAATAAATAAACATCAAAAACATTTAAAAAAAAATAAGGATACTACGATGGGGAGATTATCCTGGGTTATTCAGGTAGACCCAACGTAATTACAAGGGAAGTAGAAGAGTCACAATCAGAGTGAAGAGGTTTGATGATAGAGGCAGAGATGAGAGTAAATGCCATTGGGAGGAAGAAGTCAATGAATATAGGTGGCCTCTGGAAGCTGAAAAAGACAAGACAATGGATTCTTACCTAGAGCTCCCTAAAGGAACACAGCCTTGCTGACACCTTGACTTTAGCCCCATGGGTTGATTTATGACTTCTGACCTTGAGAACTATAAAATAACAAATTCATGGGGCATCTGTTTGACTCAGTCAGGGATGTGTGCAACTCTTATTCTCAGGATTACAAATTTAAGCCCCATGATGGGTGTAGTGATTAATTAAAAATTAAATCTTGGGGGGCGCCCAGGTGGCTGTCAGTTAAGCATCCGACTCTTTATTTCAGCTCAGCTCATGGTCCCAGAGTCATGGGTTTGAGTCCTGAGTTGGCCTCCATGCTGAGTTGGAGCCTGCTTGGGATTCTCTCTCTGGGTCCCCCTCTACCCCTCTCCCCTGCTTGCACACATGCTCTCTCTCTCTCTAAAAAATTAATTAATTAAAATTAGATTAAAAAATAAAAATAAAATAAAGCTTAATACTTTTTTAAAAATAAAATCTTTTAATAATAATAATAATACATTTGTGTTGTTTAAAGCCACTAAAATATGGTAATTCGTTCCAGTGGAAGTAGGGAACTCATACAACAATAACTCTTGAAATTTTAATAGACTTATTCCTCCCATTTTATTCATGACTTTCAAAATTGTTTTATCTATTCTAGTTGTTCCATCTAAATTTTAAATTAATTTTTCAATTAATCTTGTCTATCTAAAACCTAGTCTCACTGGAATTTTGATAAGCATTTCATTAAACCTGTATATCAATTTGGGGAGAAGTGGTATTTTGAGTCTTCCAATCTAGGAATATAGTATGTCTCTTCATTTATTTAGATTTTTAAAAATTTTCTTTTATCAGCAGTGTGTATAGTTTTTGACACATGTGTCCTGTATGTATTTTGTTAGATTCCCACTTAAATTTTCTTTTCTTTGTGAACAATTATAAATGGTATTGCACTTTTAATTTTGGTGCCTATGTGCTCCTTGCTAGTATATAGAAATGCAACTAAATTTTGAATGTTCATCTTGTATGCTGTGACCTTGCTGAAAGCATTTATCACATCTAGAAGTTTTTTTTGTAGATTCCTTGGGGTTTTCTACATAGTCATTCATGCCATCTACATATATTAGCTCTGTATTTCTTCATTTCTAATATGTAGGTGTACATATTTTTTGAAACATTGGTCATTTCATCTAAGTTTCCCAATTTATGTGTGTAGAATTGTTTGTAGGATTCCCTTATTATCCCTTGATGTCTGCAAGGTCTTTGGTGATATCCTGTTTCATTCCTGATATTGGTCATTTTTGTATTTTCTCTTTTTGCTTTGTCAGTCTTCCTATAAGCTTGTCAATTTCATAGATCTTTTCACAGAACCAGGTCTTTGTTTCATTGATTTTCTTGACTTTTTTCTTTTTTTAATCTCACTGATTTTTGCTCTTACCTTTATTGTTTCCTTCTTTCTGATTGCTTAGTGTTCATTTTGCTTTTATTTTTCTAGGTTATTTAAAAAAATTTTTTTAATGTTTATTTATTCTTGAGAGAGTGAAACAGAGATAAAGCATGAGCAGGGGAGGGGCAGAATGAGAGAAGGAAACACAGAATTCAAAGCAGGCTCCAGGTTCTGAGGTGTCAGCACAGAGCCCAACACAGGGCTCAAACTCATAAACTGTGAAATCATGACCTGTGTCAATGTTGGATGCTTAACCTACTGAGCCACCCAGCCTCATTTATTTTTCTGTATTATTTTTTTGTTGTTTATAGTTTATTGTCAAATTGGTTTCCATCAAACACCCAGTGCTCTTCCCCACAAGTGCCCTCCTCCATGACCACCACCCCCTCCCCCTTCTCTCCCTCCCCCTTCAGCCCTCTTTAGTTTTCAGTATTCAATAGTCTCTCATGAGTTGCGTCCCTCTCTTATTTTTCTGTATTCTTAAGGTGGGAGCTCAGATTATTGATTTGAGACTTTGCTTCTTTTCAAATGTAAGCATTTGTTGCTATAAATAACTGTTTCAGTACTGCTTAGCTTATGTTCTATAAATTTTGATTTATTGTATTTTCATTTTCATTCAGTTTCATGTATTTTAAAACTTCCTTTGAGACTTGCTCTTTGACCAATAAATTGTTTAGATGTGTGTTTTGTTTTCAAGTACTTGAAAATTTTCCTATTATTGATTTCTATTTTGTTTTACTGTGATTAAAGAACACTTTCTGTATGACTTCAATTTCTTAAAAGTATAGTTGACATACAACATCATATTCGTTTTGGGTCTACCACATAGTAATTTGATAATTCTACATATTACAAAGGACTTACTGTGACAAACGTAGTTACCATCTGTCACCGTACAAAGTTATTACAGTATTATTAACTACATTTCATATGCTGTAGTTTTAGATTTGTTGATGCTTGTTTTATGGCTCAGATAGTGTATCATGTTATGTGTTCTGTGGGTGCTTGAAAAAGAATGTGTATTCTGCTCTTGTTGTGTGCAGTATTCTATAAAAGTCAACTAGATCCTGATGGTTAATAGCGTTGAATTCTCCTATGTGCTTGCTGATTTTCTGTCTAGTTGTTCTATCACTTGTTAAGATAGCGGTGTGGAAGTCTCTGACTATAATTCTGCCTTTGTTTATTTCTCCTTTAAGTTATTTCAATTTTTGCTTCACATATTCTTTAGTGCATGAACATTTATGATTGCTTTTCTTCTTGGTGTCTGACCCTATTATCATTATATAATGTCCCTCTATATCTCTGATCATTTTCTTTGCTCCAAAGTCTACATTACCTGTGGCACCTGGCTGGTTCAGTCAGTAGAGCATGTAACTCTTGGTCTTGGGGTTGTAAGTTCGAGCCCCACATTGGGTGTAGCGATTACTTAAGAATGAAATATTTAAGGGGCGCCTGGGTGGCTCAGTTGGTTAAGTATCCGACTTTGGCTCCGGTCATGATCTCATAGTGAGTGTGAGCCCTGCATTGAGCTCTGCGCTGTCAGTGTGGAGACTGCTTGGGATTCACTCTCTCCCCCTCTTTCTCTCTCTTCCCCCAACTCATGCTCTCTCTCTCTCTCTCTCTCTCTCTCTCTCTCTCTCAAAATAAATAAAGTTAAAAAATTAAATAAAATCTTTAAATAAATAAAGTCTACTTCATCTGATATTAATATAATAATCCTTACTTTCTTTTGATTAATGTTTGCATGCTATAATTTTCCCATCCTTTTACTTTCAACCTGCCCGTATTATAATATTTGAGATATGTTTCTTTTAGATAGCACACTGCCATATTTTTCACTCACTCTGACAATATATGTCTTAATTGGTGTGTTCAGACTCTACATTTAATTGTTAATGCAGGGGCACCTGGCTCAGTCGGTTAAGCATCCATCTTCCGCTCAGGTCATGATCTCACTGCTCATGGATTGGAGCCCCGCATCAGGCTCTGTGCTGACAGCTAGCTCAGAGTCTGGAGCCTGCTTCGGATTCTGTGTGTGTGTGTCTCTCTCTCTGCCCCTCCCCTGCTCACACTGTCTCTGTCTCTCAAAAATTAATAAATGTAAAAAACATTAAAGAAAAAAAGAGAGATGGGGAACATAGGTGAAAAATCAAAATGAAGTCTTAAGTATGTGACTAGCAAACTGACCTTAGATAGCATTTCCAAAGAGAGAACTCAAGGCAGCAAGAGCATCAACTGAAT
>PISW01013906.1:0-23738 GCA_004023785.1 Mungos mungo
GTGGAGGAGGGGCTTGGCCGGGCGGCGGGGAGGGAGGTGCACCTTGTCCTGGAGACCAGACCGAGGTGAGGGCTGCCCCAGGGATGGGCCCACCAGAGCCCGGGGTGGGGTCAGCGGGGCGGGGGTGGCCAGATCATGCGGGCGGCAGGCTGGGGGCAAAGGGAGGACCCCCGGGGCCTCACCTGAGGGGCCAGGGCTGCACCTATGCTGCCCAGGGTGGACCTGCTTTCAGAGGTAGGCACCCAGGCTGAGGCCCCGGCAACCGGCCAGACAGCAGAGGAGGGGGTGCCCTGAGAAACGCTGGGGCCTCTGGGCTCTGGGCCCCCTCCATCCACCCCTGTGATTCCAGCCAGAAGAGCGCTCGGGGACCCCACGTGGCTGGGGAGATACCGGGAGTTCGTGAGGGGATTCCGGCTGCACGAAGCCCCCGTCTTCAATCTCGACGGTAGGTTCTGTCCTCCGGAAGCTTCCCCGATGCCCAGGCCACGCTGGGGCCTCGCCTGCCCGGCCCGGACGCCCCTGGCAGCAGGGAGCACAGACCAGAGCAAAGGAAACCTGCCTTTTTCTCTGGGCGCCGCCCTGCCGGACGGCACGAAGGCCCTGAAGCACCGTGCACCGGGCACAATGCCCGTCTCTGTTCTGTGGGTCAGACCCTGAGGCTCAGAGACGGCAGCGGGGACGCGACGTTCACTGATCTGCCGGGAAGAGAGAGCCCGGAGCAGGGGAGCAGGGGGGCGAGCCGAGGGCCGGCAGGGTCGTGGAGCCGGGGGGGTCAAAGCGAGGACCTGGGGACCACACAAGACGTGGCTGCCTTGGGTGTTGGATGGCGGAGGCAGGGGGACCCCAGAGAGGGGCGGGTGCAAGCTGCTTGGTTTCTGATCGGACGGATGAAACCTTAGAACCCCCACCTGTTCTCTTCCCTCCACAGCCCGGTGCCCCCCAGCCGCCGAGGTCAGGGCTGCCTGAGGCTGCCCGCCTGCCCGCCTGCCCCCTGCGCTTGCCTCTCTCCCCTCCCCCCTCCTTGCCTGCCGCGGGGCCTCCCGACTCCCTGTGCTCCCCGAGGCAGTCCCTGCAGCCGGGGCCTGGCCCCCACCTTGTCCCCTTCCCAGCCCCTCTCGGCCGGACCCGGGGCATCAGAACACTCTCGGTGGCCAGGAGGGGACAGGCGGCCCCCAGGGGTCCGGGCCACAGGGAGCACAGCACTGCAGGCTGGCGGATGGGGCCACCCATGGCGTCCTTGAGGGGCACGACCCTGCGAGGGGCCGGGCTGCACCGCTCTGACCCGCTTCCTCCACCCACTCCCGCTGTGACGGCCCCGGAGAGGACGCATCCTCACCCCGGGCAGAGGGTGCGAGCGAGCACGGCCCCAGTTCACACTCCCAGAGGGGCCAGGTCAACACAGGCCGTGCGCCTGCGAGACGCCGGAGACACACCAGCGCTACCTCCTGAAAGTCAAGGGCGCCAGGCGGGCAGTACCTGCACCCCCTCTGCCCAGTGAGCCAGGACCGCCCACTGCAGGGCAGGCTCTCCGGAAACTGGGTCAGGGGCCTCCACACTTCTCATCTGGAAATGCCAGAGACAGGTGTAACCGGATCCCGCCCCGGATCCGCGCGGGCAGAGATGGGGCCGCCCCGAAGCCACGCCCTCAGCAAGGGGAGGTGCACCGGCCCGCCGCCAGCCACGGCCCCGTCTCCAGCTGCGGCTCGGTCAGCCGCTGGCGGCGGGCCGGGCTCAGACACGACGCCGTCCTGCGGGCAGAACCCCCGACGCGGGAAGTCGAATGGACACAGCACCCTGACCAGGTGACGCTGGTCGGCGAGGAGTCTCCAGAACGTACGGGAGAAAAAGTTTAAATCCTTACTCTGGGGCGCTGAAAAATGACCTGAGTAAATGGATATGGGATATTCCTGCACTGTCCTCAGCATCATAAATACTTAATAGTCTTCAAACTAACCTGTCCGTCTGAGCAACTGAGTCAACGTTCCGGTGGGATCTTGACCCCAAACCGCAAACCGGAGTCTAAAAGGAACAAAAGTTTTGAAATGTTTGCGAGAAGTCACGCAGGTACCGCGTTATCACCCCAAATACAAACGCCCAGCGATCGCGGTCCTGGGGCGTTAGTTCGGGACGACAGAAAGATCAAGAAACGAAGGCTCGCGGGGCGCCTGGGGGGCTCAGTCGGTTAAGCGTCCGGCTTCGGCTCAGGTCATGACATCACGGTTCCTGGGTTCGAGCCCTGCGTCGGGCTCTGTGCTGACAGCTCAGAGCCTGGAGCTGCTTGGGATTCTGTGTCTCCCTCTCTTTCTGCCCCTCCCCTGCTCACAGTTTCTTTCTGTCTCTCAAAAATAAATTAAAAAAACAAACAGAAAAAAAGAAAAAAAAAGAAACAAGGCCTCACAAGTAAGAGAACTCAGTGCGGAGCCCAAACGGCATTCGGTTCGATGAGCGGTGTTGGGGAAACGGCCGATGTTTAGAGGAAGAACTAAGTTTTGCCCGAACTCCGCGTTATCTCAAAACAACTCCTGATTAACTCCAAATGAGCCAGAAACCATGAATGTTCTACGCTCTGTGTAAGGACGGGGCGCGACCCTCCCCCACGCATATTAAGGGAAAAGACGGTAATTATGTTTTCGGTGCATCAGAACCATCCTGCCCAAAATTACATTAAACCTGAGCCCAACATGGTCGACAAGTTCGGTAAAGGGCTCACGTCACACCTGTGACACACGTCCCCGAGCCCCTGACAAGGCCGCATCCGAGAAAAGTGAGCAAACGCAGAAGCAGGTCGTTCGTGCACACGAATCAGACAGCTGGTCTCGATGGCCCCACGTCCGGCGGCTCAGTCCTCAGCGGCGCAGCCCGCACGCCCTGGAGGCTGGAGTCCGAGGTCCGGGCGGGGCAGGGCTGCCTCCGAGGCCTCCCTCCTCCCCTCCCGGGTCCTCGCACGGCCATCCCTCCCTGTGTGTGTGTCCTCATCTCCTGTCCCCGAAGGTCACCAGTCCTGGAGGGTCAGGGCCCATCTCCGACCTCACTGTGACCTAACCACCTCTGTGAAGCCGTCTCCGTGCCGGGTGCTGGGGTCGGGCCCCCGCGGGCGATCCGGGGGACACACTTCAGGCACGGCACTAACCAACCCTCTGTATCGCCCCACAAAGAGAAGCTTCAGGCCCTCGGCCCTCGTACGGACCCTCTAAGTCCTCCCTGCCTGAAACACAGTGCTCCCTCCACGGCGGCGGGCGAGCTGCCGTCCCTCCAGACCCACCCACGCCCCACATCCCCTCGAGAGCCACACATGGCCCCCTCCACCCCCCATGGCCCCCTCTACGGCACCCACGTCCTGCTCCAGTGCCTCCCGGTCCTTCTCCAGAGCCACCACATGCCCCCTGACACCCACAGCCCACTCTAGTGACACCCACATCCCCTCCTGAGCCTCCCGTGTCCTGCGCCTCTAGAGGTACCGACTCCCCACGTCCCTTCCACCACCCATGTCCCCCTCCCCACTTTTAGCACTTCTGGCAGGAGAGATGCTGACCGGGCTCTGCCCCGCGGCTTCAGGACCCAGCTCCGTCTGTAACCACGCCTGCCCCTCACCGCGCTGGCGGAGCGGCTCACCGCGCGCTCACTACCTAAGTATTTTTAATGAAAAGGACGCTTACAGCTTTAGAAGATGAACTCGGTATCTCTTTGTAGTGAGAAAAGAAAGCCATGTGCTTGGTAGGAAGCCCGAGGTCACCCGTGCCCGTCACACACTGGACAGAGTCTATCTGCGGGGAGGACGCAGAGCAGCACACACCCAGGACCGGGGCGCACAGGGATTCCCTGAGCCGACGATCGCTTTCTCCCCTTTATTTCAACCCTTTGCCCTTTGGAGTCTGTGTGTCTGTTTCTGGACTAGACTCTTTCTCTGGTAAAACAACATCATTCTGGGCGCCGGGGGCTCAGTCGGCTAAGCATCTGATTCTTGATTTCGGTTCAGGTCATGAACTTGCAGTTTGTGAGTTCGAGCCCCACACCAGGCTCTGTGCTGACCATGTGGAGCCTGCTTGGGATTCTCTCTCTCTCTCTCTCTCTCTCTCTCTCTCTCTCTCTCTCTCTCTCAAAATAAATAAATAAACTTTAAAAAAACTAAAAAAAAAAAATTAAATCATTTTATGCCTCAGAAGTGATGTCCCGGCTTTCCACGGGATATGGGTCCCAACATCGCTGGGCGTAAACGTTAAATAATCATCTTTATTCTGTCTCCTGCGTGGGCCACGCTGGACAGTTCCAAGCCACAAGGAGAAACACCCCTGGGTGGCGTGCGCGTCAGCGTCCTCAGGATCCCGCCCCCGGCCTCTCGGGAGCAGCGGGCAGGTCAGAAGTGCCGCGCGGCCTTGACCGGCAGACCTGCAGGGGGAGGGGGGGCTGGGCACCGCTCCCAGCTCTATCCCGGGGACAGCAGCCTGGCGGCTTGCGCATGAGGAGGTACTTGTTTAGGTGCCTTTCGGAGGTGCTGTTCAGCCCCTTCCTGTGGTGAATGGCCCCTTTCAGATGCTCTTGGAGGAGGGCTAACCCCTCCAGGGGCGCGCGCCGCCCACCCAGCCGTCGTGGTGGAGGTCCCCTGTCCAAGGGCGACGCGTCCACACGGGCCTCCTCTCGCAAGGGCGTCCTTGTGTTTAAAGGACCCCCAGGCATGGAGCTGAGCCCCGACGGGCCCGGTCTCCGCCCCGGAGCCGCTCTGGAGGACCCCGTGGACGGCCATGCTGAACAGAAAGTCCGCCTTGTCCTCGACGCGCCCCAGGACGTGCTCAGCCAGGGTCCTCATGCGTGGGACGACCATGGACGCTCGCAGGGGACCCGCCTCCCCGTCCGCGGCCTGGACAAGCTGTCCCCCGTGGCCTAAAACACGACCCTGTGGCCGGTCATGAAGTGCTTGTTCGCTGATGGAACGAGGAGCTCCGGGGACGGGTCCGCAATCCGCAGAGGAGACGCCCGCCGACCGTGTTGTCTGACGCGGGTGTCACCGGTGCCACAGGGCCCCCGACAGGCGAGGGCGGACAGGCCCCTTCTGTGGGGTCAGCTGCACTGGTGAGTGAGGACAGAGCGAGCTGCGGGGTCTGAGAAGAGCCTTTAAAGTTTGGGAACAGCCGTGGGAGGGGAAGAAGCCGCAGGCTCAGTGGTGTCTGTAAAAAGATGGCCAGTGGCCATCACGACCCAGCGAAGGCAGGAGCCGTCACGACCCAGGGAAGGCAGGAGCTGTCTCTGCGGGACGGCCACGTCCGTGGTCACGGGCGGCTCCGGGCCTCCTCCTGGAGGGAGACATGGAGGTTCCTCAAAATTTTTTAAGTAGATATTTCAAAATAAAGGTGATTCCACTTCTGGGTATTTAGCTGAAGAGAATAAAAACACTAATTCCAAGAGGCACACGCTCCGTCACATCTACCGCAGCCACGGCGGGGGAGCAGCCCAGGCGTCCGCCGGGGGGAGCAGGCAAGAAGGCGGCGTGTGCTGGAGGGCGCGCTCTGCGGCCCCGACAAAGAGCGAGCTCCTGCCATTCACGGCGACACGGAAGGAGCTAGAAGGCAGAACAAGTCGGCCAGAGGGAGACAAACGCCGTGTGATTTCCCTTATTATGGAATCTAAAAAACAAATCAGCAGAGAAACAAAAAACAGACTCCTGAATACAGAGAACAAACTGGTGGTTGGGGGAGGGGGAGGGGCGGGGGTGGAGAGGGACGTCCTCCGGTCACATAAGAAACGGGTCACGGGTGGGAGGCAGGCGGGCACCGTCGACAGCACCCTGGTAACCCGCGCAGGGTCGCGAGCGCGCTGCAGGGCGTCAGGGTAGAATCCGCTGTTGCACATCTGAGAGGGACGGATGTGTGTCAGTGTGTGAGTGTGCACGTGTGCGCTGGCGTGTGCACACGTGTGTCCGTGTGCGTGCTGGCTGTGCACGGGGGTGTGCACACGTGTTGTGTGCGTGTGTGCACGTGTGTTGGTGTCTGCGTGTGTGCACATGTTAGTGTGTCCACGTGTGGATGTGTGTCTGTACATGGGTGTGCGCACGTGTGTCCGCATGTGCACGGATGTGTGGGCACGCGGGTGTGCGTGTGTGTGCCAGCATGTGCACATGCGTGTTGGTGTGTGCGTGGACGTGTGTACGTGTGTGTCCATGTCCATGTCCACATCTGTGCCTGTGCCCGTCCAGTATTTGCAGGGCACAAAGTCGATGGCAGTGTCCGGATGAGAAGGTGGCCCAGGCGGCAGGGGACAAGGGCCGTGGGGAGAGGCGGAGGCCGCAGAGGGCCGGGTCTGGGGGCCGGGACGCTCTTCTCCTGGAGGGGAATCCAGCACATTCCACCAGCCAGGGTGCCCCCGGCTTCGAGGGGGTCAGAGGTGTGACAACAAGTGTCACAGGGAGTCACCGTCATGACCCAGGTGCACCTGCCGCCCCCACCGCGTCCCGTCCCGGCCTGGCCTTTGCTCAGGGACGGAAAGAATCCCCCCCGAGAGCACACACTGTGGGAGCCACTCAGGCCCAGGGGTCCCGCTGGCGCCGCGGTGCAGGGAAGCCACCCAAGCCCCTCAGGCGGCCGGACCTGCATCCTTTAAATCCCTTTGCACCTGCCGAGTGACCATGACAGGGACGCCGGGTTTGGTCGGAGGGACAGGTTGTTTCCTCGGGAGTGAATCAGACAGGGAAGGGGCCCCACTCGGAGCCAGAGCCCGATGATGAACAGCGAAACAGAACGGGGCGCGGGGACATGCAGGGGAGAGCCAGGTGGGGGCCCTTCCCCGTGAGGGGCCAGCGGCGGTCTGGAGGGGAGGCGAGTGGGCGGGCCGGCCCCCGTCGCCACCACTGACCGTTTGCCTAGCACCCGCCTCCCCCGCTGGAAGGAGAAACCCGGGATATAGTAGGCACTCAGTTAACAAAAAGGATTCAATCAACGCATGGGCTGCGATCCGGTATTTCACCCAGGACTGGGTGTCCAGTGTCCCGCTCGGTCCTGGCCCGGCCACCAGCCTGCCTTGTGCCCACACGCAGCACAGGAAGACGGGGGACCCCCACCACTGCTCTGGACCCTGGCCAGGCGCGGAAAGGGGAGAGGTCGGGCCCACATCTATGTTCCCTAGAACAAAACGTCTCTCGTCCTGGCCCCTCTCCTGGGATTGAGCACTTACTGGGCTGCGTGGACTTCGCTCCAAGTTCGCAGTCACGTCGTCACGGCCAGGACGGCCCGCACAGCGGCTGCACACTGGGCCGCGTGGGCACTGCGAGCCTCTCCGGTCCAGACACGTGGGCCGGGCGGAAACGGGGGGGCTGTCTGCTCCAGGGGCCCAGAGAGCCCCGTGACGCCCCAGCAGCCGGCCGGGGCTCTGGCCCGGGCTGCCTGCCTGGCCCTCCCCCTGCCTGACCCGACCTCCCTCTGCGGCTTCTGACCTGGCGGGACACTCTGTCCAAGTGGACTCCCGCTGCTCCCTTCGTAGGCTCCGGGACAGCCGTGAGCGGAGGGGGTGGGTGGCAGCGGTGGTGGCCTTTGGCTGCGTTCCCAGCACGCGGAGGACAGGTGGGGAGGACAGGCCGTGCCGGGGGCAGAGGGGCAGAAACCACAGGGCAGAAGGGGGCATAAAGGCAGGGGGCCACGGGCGAGGCCGCCACCGGAGGCCATGGCTCTGCTCCTGCTGACCCTGGGGCTGAGCCGCGTCTCCGCCCAGGAGCTCAACCCCCGAGCCGTCGTGCAGAAGAACTATAACATGACCAAGGTCTGCGGGCTGAGGCGACCCCTCCCTCCTCCTCCCTGCATCCAGGGTCTTTGCCCTGTGACCAGGGTGCTCCTCCTGAGGGCCTGCTTCTCCCCCGGCTGGGAGGGCAGGGGGGGTCCCGGGAGGGCAGAGAGGGACCCTGGTTGGGAGCCAGGCACCAGGGCCGAAGGAAGGAGACCCCAAGAAGCCCTGGCCGACCACACGCTCCATGTCCCTCGGCGGGGCCTTGTCTGCAGGTGTCAGGGACCTGGTATTCGGTCTCCATGGCCTCGGACGACATGAAGCGGATCGAGGAAAATGGGGACCTGAGGCTCTTCATACAGAACATCGAGAGCTTGCAGGACGGGGGGCTGAGGTTCCGCTTCCACTTCATGTGCGTCCGACCCGGGCGGCCGTGTCCCTGGTGTGGGGAGGGTGGGCTGCGCCCGGGGCCGGTGGGGGCGGAGGGAGGCCGCCCAGCCCGTGCCCAGCCCGCACCCAGCTCCCGCCCACCCCGCGCCCAGCTCGCGCCCAGCCCGCACCCAGCTCCCGCCCACCCCGCGCCCAGCCCGCACCCAGCTCCCGCCCACCCCGCGCCCAGCTTGCGCCCAGCTCCCGCCCAGCCCGCGCCCAGCTCGCGCCCAGCCCGCGCCCAGCCCGCGCCCAGCTCCCGCCCAGCCCGCGCCCAGCTTGCGCCCAGCTCACGCCCAGCGGCCTCTCAGGGTGCACGGGGAGTGTGAGCACGTGGCCGTGGTCTGCAAGCGGACGGGGAAGGAAGGGGAGTACAGCATCCACTGTAAGTGAGGCGGGTCCTGCCCCGCCCGGCGGCAAAGTGCCTCGGCCCCTGCCCGGGACCCCGGGGTGGGGGGGCAGGTGCGCCAGCCTGGAGCTCGGGGCAGGGGCCCCCCACCATGCCCAGGGACCCCCGCTGGAGCGGCACCGCTGCTCCCACCACGGGCCACCAGCCCACCACCCACACCCATGGCCACTGGGCATCCCCGGCCCATAACGTGTGGGTGCCGGGTGCCAGCGGGGGGCAGGGCTCTGAGCCGGGTGCCCACACAGATGAGGGGGACAATGCGGTGCTGCTCTCAGAGACTGACTACAGACTGTACGCCACCTTCTATCTCCGGAACATCAGGAACGGGACAAAGACCACAGTCCTGGCACTCTACGGTACCACCTCCTGACCCGTCCCGTCTGCCCTCAGGGACCCCTCCTCTGAAGACAGGCCCTACCCTGGTGGGGGTCTGGCCGCGCACCGAGGTTCCCACCTGCCAGAGTGCGCACGGTCAGGTCACGTCATGGGCGGGGACAGGTCCCGGCCTCCGAGCCGTGTCTGCGCCCCCACCTCGCACGGCCCGTCTCTGCCCCGGCCGCCCCCTTCGGCCTCAGCACTGCCCGAGTCCGCCTGAGACCGTGCCGGGTGAGCGGTGAGGGACCGGCCCCTGCTGTCTGTCCTCAGGCCGGGTGCCAGCCCTGCGTCCCAGCTTCCTGGACAGATTCCAAAGCGTCTGCAGAAAGCACGGGCTGGGTCCACAGAACATTGTCAGCCTCAGCGAACAAGGTAGGCCTCCCTGCCAGCGGTGCCAGCGGCCCTGGGCCAGGAGGTCTGTGGCAGGAATGTTCCAGAGCATCCTGGGGCTGCAGGGCTGGGGGCGGGGGCCCCAAAAGGTCCCGTCTGAGAGCCCGGCTCTCTCTTCCCAGACACCTGTTTCAAATACAGGAAGTAGAGGACAGTCCCCGCCCCCGGCCGGCAGGTGCGTGAGCTTGGTCTCAGGGTGGGTGCCGTGGGAGGGCCCTGGGTGCGGGAGGGGGCCGCTTCCCCAGACGCACCCCTCACCCTGTCTGCGGGGTCTCCCTACCAAGGGGAGGGTCACTGAACCCGTGTCAGTGTCCGAGGCCGCTGGAACAGATGACCACCGGCAGAGGGCTTAGAACCACGAGCTCATTTTCCCTACGTGGAGGCCAGAAGCCCGAGATGCAGGGCCGGGCTCCCGGGGAGGCCGCACGGGGACAGTCCTTCCTGCCTCTTCCAGCCTCGGGGGCTCCAGGCCTCCCTCCAGCCTCTGCCTCCATGTCCATTTACTTAAAAGTTTATTTATTTTGAGAGAGAGCAGGGGAGGGGTAGAGAGAGAAGGAGGGAGAGAGTCCCCAGCAGGCTTTGCACTGTCGACGCAGAGCCTGACTCAGGGCTCGATCTCACCACCCTGGGATCATCAGAGCCAAAGTCATGAGTCGGCGCCCAGCTGACTGAGCCACCCAGGCGCCCCGTGCCCCATGTTCTCAGGCTTCTCCTTTGTGTCCGTCCCTCCTCCTCTGTCTCTGAGAAGGTCATTTGTCATTGCGTTTAGAACCACTGGATAACCCGGAAGGTCTCCTTTCAAGAGTCTTACCTTGGTCACATCCACAAAGACCTGTTCCGCACAAGGTCACACACACAGGTTCTGGACATTGGGACTGGAACACGGGCGTCCTTGGGGGACCACGGCTTCCTTCTCTGCGCTGTCCTCTCTCCAGGGCCCGTGTTCCAGTGCAGGTCGCCCCCCCCTTCCCAGGGACTGGTCCCCAGAGGCGCCTCATCTGGGGAGCGAGGGCCCTGAGGCACCTCGTGTAGGGGTGTCGGGTGGAAGGCGGCCCCGCGGGGAGGGACAGGCGCTGACAGCCATCCCTCAGAGGTCAGTAGTGGTGCAGCTGGGACACGCACCCCACGTGGGCGGACAGCAGCGTCCCCGCTGATCCACGGTTATTCCGTGGACGACACGTGGTGGCCCAGTGTGTTCACTCGAGAACTTGGGGAATTCGCACACACGACCTGGACCCAGACGTCCGTGGCAGCCCTGCGCACTGCCTCCCACCTGGGATCCGCCCGGCGGCGCCCCCGGCAGATGAATGGCTGGACACACCCACGCGCGGGGGACACGGCTCCGCAGGCACGGGAACAAGCTGGACGCCTCGAGGCCGTGGGGTCGGGAGAAGGCAGGCGACCCCAGAAGGAATCGCTTCCGGATTCCGCTTGTAGAATAGTCTCAAAATGTCAAAACTACAGGAACGGAGGACAGCTCTGTGACCTCCAGGGGTGAGGGGTGGAGGGGGTAGAAGGGCAGTGGGTGTGGCTTAAAGGGGCAACAGGAGGGGTCCCCCGGAACCTGGGCTGGGTGGGGCGTGTGGGCCCCTGCACGGGCCTGGGAAAGCACAGAACTGAGCGCACAACCCACTCTCCCCTCCAGGGGCCTGAGCAAGTCTGTGGGAGGTGCGGGGAGGGGGAGACAGAGCTAGGAACAGTAGCATCGGGAGGACAGGTGACAGGCACCAGGGGTCCCTTGAATCGGATCTCACAGCTGACTGAGTCTACACTTGACTCCAGGTAAAAGGTGAAAACGAGAAAGCGTCTGTCCTTCTTTCTGAGTCAGCCCAGAAAATGCTAACAGGCTCCTGGTGCACTGGCCCCGCCCCAGGCCCCAGCACCCCCGCTGCCCCTCGGCGCCCACCGGCTTCCCCGACTCCCTCACTGCCCCTCAGAGCAGAGACCAAACTCCCTGCGCGTGTTCTGCAGCTGCTTGGCCGCTGCTGCACGGCCCCGGGACGGGCAGGGGCAGGCGAGGGGGCGGCTCTCCTGGCCCCTCGGCACCCCGGGTCCCACAGCCGCAGATCTCCCCGCCCCCACTGCTCCAGAAATCTCCAGGACGGAGCTGTGGGCTGGCCAGCCCCGGTGGGGACCGCAGGCCACCCTCGGGGCCCACCTCACGGCCCCTCCTGCGGGGCCCCCGGGGGGGAGCAGGGTCTGCTCACAACAGCGGAGTCAGCTGCTATAGGACCAGGGCTCGGGTGTGCCAGGCGGCAGGCTGAGAGCCTTGTGCCCCTTCCGATGGCGCCAGGCGCACCCGGCCCTCCCACGGCCGGCCTGGCCTATGGCTCCTGCCCAGAGGAGGAGGAAACGGCCCGTTCATACGAAGAGTCGGCATTTGGGGATCAGAGTGGGGGCCTCCGGGAGGGACGCCCAGAGACAGTGCTCGAAGAGACCCCAGGGCTACCTTGGAGCACAGCCCGCCCCAGAAGACGGCGCAGGGGGGCCCTGAGCCGGGCTGTCCCGGACCTCCAGCAAGCTGAGCCGTCAGCATACCCCTGCAGCCCCCCAACCCCAGCGACCCTCGTGGGGACAGGTGACAAGTGCGGAGGGCAGGGCAGCTGGGCCCACCGTCTCGGGTCAGGGCAAAGCAGCCCTGGGTGGGGCATGAAGGGATGAGCAAGAGACCGTCATCGCCACGGGCTCTGGGGCAGCCGGGCCCCCCAGCGAGTGACGGCCCCGGAGGGGGTCCGGGTGATCTAGGAGGCTTGTTCCAGGACAGTAAGTGGGAAGGCCACCCAGTCACCCCCAGAAAGCCAGCATGATGCTAAGCGGAAAGTGCTCGACCCAAAACGATTTTACCTCCACTGGAACGGCCATGGCTAACCCGGGGGACACTCACACGCCGACCCCACGGCCTGTCACAGTGCTCGTGACAGGTTGGGGCGCCCAGCGGCATCAGTGAGGACCCCGGTGAGGTGTCCCAGGACACCGCCCCCCTTGGCGGCAGGATCCTGGATGACCGGCCTGGACCGGCCCGGCGTGCGCGTGGGAGGCTGCGGGCAGCTCTGCGGTCCTGCTCCCCGAGAAGGCAGGCGTCACGCCACACGGCCCGGCGGGAGGGCAGGAAGGCCCCAGCAGTGACGGCGTGGGTGTGGGGAGCTGCCAGAAGAACAAAGATCAGCCGCCTGCAGGCAGGGCAGTGTCGGCCCCCAGGCGCTGTGCTAAAACTTCAGTTTGGTTCCTCCTCTACCCTAGCCTTTATCACTTGACCCTGTTTCCTAGCAACCAACCTAGGTCAGCTGCCTTGCTTCCCGCCTTCTACCCTTTATAAGATGTGTGTGTTCTCTCAATAAACGAGGCTTGATCAGAGACTTTGTCTTGCCTCCACTCTCTGTGCTCCCTGCCCTACCCCATTCTCACCCCCTCCCTCAGGACCCGCGTTGACCAACCTGCCGGAAGGATCACGTGGGCAGAGGCTGGTAGGCATGGAGCGTCTTCTTTCATCCTTGAGGCCCCCACGGCTTTCTGGAAGGCCGCATCCTGCTGTCTCGGCCTCCCCTGGTGGGTTCCATCCAGAACCCTGATCTGCATAATGAGGACCCGCCGCTTCATTCCTGCTGCCCCAAAGACCCGGGAGGGACGGAGGCCCTGGCGGAGGGGACGCTGGGCACGGGGACCCTGGTCCCTGCTCAGGTGGTGCGGGGAACAGAGGTGACGTCACGCCAGGCTGGCTGCTGTCTGACGCTCACTCCTTCATTTCTGGGAACAGAGCCCCATGTGGGCTCCGTGAGGCAGGAACCTGGAAATGGAGGCCGGGGGCAGCTCCCCCCACCCTGCTGCTGTGTCTGAACCTGGGACACTTCTGCTAGAAGGAGGGCCACGGGAGAGGGCTGGCCACACACCTCACGGGGCAGCATGAGCATGTCTAGGAGAAAGGGGGTGTCGGAACAGGTGGCATCCAGGGACGACGGTGCCTCCCGTGCCAGGAGATGAGATGGCTGCTTCTGTCCAGCTAAACCCGGCCGGCGATACCGGGCGCTTGTTCCCGGGATGAGAGAGGGTGGCGGGACAGCTCGCCCCAACAAAATCCCCACCCTGCACCCACCAGTGTCCCCCCGAGCCCGGCACCGCCCCGCATGCAGCGGGTACCTCCCCCCGGTCGTGCAGGCCTCCCTGAGCCCCTGCCGTGGGGGAACGCTGGCCGTACCCTCACCTCGTGCACGCCCGTCGGCCTGATATCCTGCTTAAGCCCTCCTGAACCTGGAGTTTTTCATTATTCCCAAGAAATGTGCCTGGAGTCACATCTTAGCTCCGTGAGCCATGGCCGAGATGCTGGGCACTCCAGAAAGGACAGAGCGCTGCTCAGTGCTCCCGGCAAGCCCTGGGCTGTGGGGGTGGGGCCAGGCTGGGCGGAGCAGGCCAGCGAGGTTGGGCCCAGTGTGGACGGCACGGCACCCATGGACAGCACACACAGAAGACGGGCCAAGCCCCCTGCACCTGTGCAAACAGGCAGCAAGCCCCCGGTGGACTCGGGGAAAGCTGACTGACCGTGGAAAGCGGGTAAGCTGCTCCCGAGACCGCAGGGAGTGTCCAGATGGGCGCCTGCAGAGCGCGGTGGGGGGGGAGCAGAGCTTCCTCGGGGTGGAGCCAAAGGTTCGAGGGCACCGCCTCCCCGGGGCAAACCTCTCACTAGAGTCCCAGGCGGGTCCTCTCGCTCGGCTGGACGTGCGCCTCCCTCTCGCTCGGCCCTTGGGGGACATCTGTGCCGCCGCACCAGAGGGGACGGCTCGCCACGGCCTGGCCAGGGGCCCCCAGGGTCCGGGCTCAAATCTTTGCCGTCAGCCCTGCTCCGCCCGTGACCAGTGTCAGAGATAAACAGAGACGGACTCGAGCTGTGACCAGGGCAGTAGTGAGGAGGGTCACAAGGTCCTCGTCGCCAGGACGCGGTTTTCACAGCCCCCAGGGCGCCACCAGCACGAAGCCCGACAGGGGAGCCGGGCAGCGATTTCTCTTTGCGCAGGTATAGGGCAGGGGCGCAGCCCTTCTGGTCCTTAAGGCCGCCCCGCTGCCCCGCGCCTTGTACTGCAAAGACGGCCCTTCACCCCGTTTCTCTGCAGGGCCGTCCACTACAAGAAGGCCCACGCGTGACAGTCTGTTTGCAGACATTTCCTCGCCAGCTTTGCATGGACACCCCTGCGGCCTGGGCACCGGACTTCGCAGGGAGAACCCAAGTCCGCGGGGACAGACCCCGGCACCCGAACTTCGGGAGCGTCCGGGAAACTCGGGAGCAGGCGGTAAAGCTCCGCGGGGCACACGTCTGCGGGAACTCGGGCCAGCGACCCAGGCAGGCCCTGCTCTGGAAACAGGGTGCCAGCACCCATGGGACAGGGGCCTGGGGGACAGACGGCCAAGTGGCACTGCTGGCAGTAGTGTACACAAATAGAGAGTCACTGTGGGGAGCGAGAGGGAACCCGTGACGGCCCACCCCACGGCCAGGAACCCCGTCCTAGGAGGGGACAAGAGAGCCACTACCACAGGCTCTGGACACCTTTCCTCCATCAGTTGCTCCTGCCTCACCACGGATACCCTGTGGCTGGCGCCAGTGCTCACCCTGCTCGGGGCCCCCAGGACCCCAACCTCACTGAGTCTGGTAGCCAGCCGCGGGCATCAGGAGTGGGGGGAGGCGGCCGGGGGCAGTGGGGAAGGGCCCAGGCGGCGGCCCCCGCCCTGCACCAGCACCCCTCCCTCTGCTCACCAGGTCAATGGCAATCTGCAGAAGGACACTGGGGGACAGAACCCCACCCCCCGAACCCACCCTGCTCCTCCAGCTCACAGGAGCGTCTCCCACAGGCTACTGCCCCGAGGAAGGCCCGGGGTTCCCAGTCCAGCCGAAGGGCCCTTCGACCGCTCCCCCGCTTCCTGGAGACATTTCCCGGCATTTCCAATAAACACCTCCCCCCCGACTGAGCATGCTCTGTGCGGTGCTCCGGCTGGTGACCACGGGGGGCCAGGGCTGCTGGGACAGAGAGGTGGGGTCCCTCCCGGTGAGCCGAGCTCAGTGTAGGCTCACATCCACATGGTGGGGGGAGGCTGCTAGGGGCCCCCAGGGTGCCGTTCAGAAGCGACGGCGGCACAGGACACCGGGAGGCGGTGGGGACAGGAGCAAGCCTCACGGGGGCGGAGGCAGCGGCAGAGACCACCTAGGTTGGACCCTTGCTTGCAAGCTGGACCCAGCTTAGAGGCCCCTTCTGGCCATATGCTTGTGTCTCTGCTGAGAGACGGTGGCTGAGACCCTGGGGGCAGGGACAGTCACTAGGCAGGCAGCAGCAGATGCTGCCGACCACGCCTCACTCGTCCAGGTGTCCTGAAAGCCTGGCCGGCGCCCTCCCATAGCCCCCTGGGGGGCCTAGGTGTCCCAGGCTCCCCTTGGCCTGGAGCCCAGCCGTGGGGAGCTCCCTGCCCCACAGCGGCCAAGCCCCGTCCTCGCTGGGGCCCACCCTGGAGCCACACATCAAGCCCGCCGCGTCCCGGGCCAGGGGGCTCTGGCCGGCACCAAGGGTCCCTGGAGGGGGTCTCTCAGGGCAGGCTCGCTGTGCCACGCCCGCCCTGGCTCTGGACAAAGGGGAGCGTCCTCCACCAGAAGAGGGCCCCCCGCCCCCAGTGCTGGAATGAGGCTTAGCCCCTCGGACCCACCCCAGGCCACCCCCAGCACCCAGCGGCCTCCCCACCCCTGGGAGGCCCACCCCAGTCTCCTCCACCAGAAGCCCCGTTCCCTCCTGCGACCACCCAGGGCCCCTTCCTTCCAGCTCATCTCTTCCAGCGAGAGCTGCCTCCTCAGCTCCTCCCGTCATCGGGCGGCTGGCCCTCTGGCCCCAGGCCCCCCGGGGGGGTTCGTGTCCCACCTCTGCATCCGTTCTGCCGCTGGCCCTCATCCTGGGGCAGGGCCGACCCCAGGCCCACCCTGTGACCCCGTCTGGGTCAGGGTCGGGGGTGCCCCGTCTCCCTGCTCCTCCTCACTCCGGTCCCCAGCCCAAGTGCCCTGCCACCACGGGGTGGGGGGGGTCGGCTGGGGCAACGATACATCCCATCATCCTCTGAGGAGGCGCGGACCTCAGAACTGCCTGGCTGCGAGCACCCCACTGTGCTCAGGTGATGGGCTGGGGACACCTGGGCCTGCCAGGGGGTGACAAGCTGTCCTGGCTGTAAAGGGACGGATGGCAGGCAGCTCCAAGCTGGTCTCTGGTCCCCTGCAGTGTGTGGCGTGGGGGGACAGTGAGGCCAGGCCAGGCCACCAAGGGTCTCGAGAGGAATCCCTCTCCCTCCATCACGGGGCAGCTGGGATGGCCGATGGGGAACACGGTCCTCCTGCCAAGACCAGATCAGAGCCTGGGGGCAAAGGGAGGCCCCGGACCGTGTCTCCTCCCCAGCAGCAGAGCACCCGGCCCAGCCACCCCGGGACTCCAGGGCAGGATCCGAGTACCCACAGGGTTACACGCCATCACCGAGCAGCACTGAGCACCCCGACAGAGACGCCAGCTCACGGTGAATCCGGTGACCGGGAGAAGCAAGGAGAGGGAGAGCAGTGGGGAGGGCGGCAGGGAGGGCAGGAGGACAGGGAGGAGCCCAGGCCGCTGGGGGGCAGGGAGGGCGGGCTGACGGTAACAAGCAGGCAGCTCTCTGTCCAGAGGCTGATGGGCGCCAAACGCCGACTGTGGGCACAGTCCCTCCAAACGTCCCCGTCCAAGGTGCATGGCCTGAGAGTGTGGCCGGAGGATGTCTGAAGTCCTGCTGAGCTGGGTCCCTTCTGTGTGCCCCACTTACAGGCACACAGGACCTCCTGGCAGGGCCAGTGAGGGAAGCAGGTCACCTTGAGAGCTGGCGCAGAGGGCGTGCTGGTGTGCCCCCCCCATGTCCAGAGAACAAGCCGTAATCACCAGCCTGTAATCAGCAGGACGCGTTTCTGAACCTACTTTTGAACGCACGCAATTACAATCACCGCCACCAAGGGCTGCAATCTGGTTCGAAAAGGGCCAGAAGGAGGAGGGTGGGGGCGAAAGCTGCTCCCCAAAGCTCCTTCCAGCCCCCGCCAAGCCCAGACCAGGCCGTGCGGCAGCCCTGCCCTCCTCCAGCTCATGGCGGGGGGGGGGGGGGGATGTCAGCGAAACGGGGCCCCCCCTGCTACTCCCTCATGCGTCAGCACCCATCAGCGGGAGGCCGGCCCCCGCCAGCTCAGGGACGGGGCTCTGTGCCCACGTTCCTGGAGGCTGCAGGCCAGGGGCCACGGGACCACGTGGCCAGTGCAGAGTTTAATGCTGGTTCCAGGCCACTCGGGTCCCGCTGGGGGCGTGGTGTCAGCCAGCCGCTGCTGTCACTCCACGAGCCCGGCTGGGTGTCAGGACCGGTCTCAAGGCTGGCCCCAGGGCCCCTCCACAGGGTGAGGTGGCTACCCCCGGACACAGGGCCCTGTCCTTCCAAAGATGGCCTGGCGGCGGGGCAGCATCTCTGTTCCCGGCGCGCCTCAGTCGGGCTCCCGATTTCCCTCACTGGGTGCCGACCTGAGGTCCGCGAGGGCACAGGTGGGCTGCCAGGGCTCTGGGTGGGACTGCCCTCGGTCAGCCTGCCCAGCACCACCTGGGGTTCTCCAGGGAGCCTGCACCCGACCCCTGCTCCCAGGTGGGGGGAGCGGCCTCAACAATTCTGTCCCATGGCCCCCTCCGGGAGACTCACGGGGACCGGCCCCAGTGCTTGCTCCAGCCCTGACACACCAGGCAGCCAACAGCCACTCACGGCTGTGCTGAGGGTGCAGGGGTGAAGACGGCACCCACAGTGCCCCCCCCCCGTGCTACCCTCAAGAAGTGCGCCCAAGCACAGAAGGCGGCACGCTCACGACAACCAGGGAGGTCCTGAGGACTGTGTCCTGGGGCGAGAGCCTCCCCGCCAGGCCTCCCCGAGGGCCCCACCCCAAGTCCCTGCCTGGCCCCCCTCCGGCTCCGCCAGGGCTCACTCCCCAGCACCTCCAGCCCACGCCAGTGGCTCGTCACCGTTGTCTGCAGTGACTCACAGACAGAATGAATGGAACTTTCCAGCTACTGAGACAAAGACACACACAGGTGTGAAGCAAACAGCCTGGACGGGGGCTTGAGACCTCAGTCAAGACAACCCGCCCTCCTGGATGGCACACAGCCCTCTGGCCTCCGGAGCACTTGCTGCACGGAGGCCTGGAGCCCAGCGTCTCCGGGAGGGCCGGGGACGGGCAGCAGCAGCATCGCGGTGAGCCCCCGGCCAGCCTGGCTCAGAGACTGGCACCAGCCTTTGCTGTGGCTCGAAGCCATGCAGGGCAGGGTCCGTGGCACTCGACCCCGGGGGCCTGGGATGCTCCCCTTGGTCACCCAGCCCTGCCTCGGACCCCAGCGGTCAGGAGCAGCTGGGACGTGCTGGGCCCGTCAGAGGACCTCTGCGCTGGGCACCTGCTGCCCCGTGGGAGGGGTGCAGAGGCCCCTGCCTCAAAGACGCAGACTGGCCCTTTCCTTGGGGTGCCCTGGACGGGCCGAGGGCACACCTGGGCACGAGAAGTGGGGTCCTTGTCCGCCTCTCTGGGAAGCAGGCCCAGTCCTTGGGAGCCCACCCCAGACGGCGGGGTATTCGAGGACCTTGCGAGGCCAAGCCTGTCGCAGGAACAAAGCCCCAGGCAAGAGCGGCGCATGCGCCCGGCGAGCCGCACTGACGGCACAGAGGCTCCGTGACGGCCGGATTTGGCAGGTACGCCGCCTTTAATGCCCCGCCGGCCTCACCCGAGCTGAGCGCAGCCGCCCCGCAAGCCGGCGGGAGCCACCTAGCAGGGGAAGAAGTCGGGGAAGATACTGTCCACCTCGTCCCGCAGGGCCAGGCCAGGGCAGCCCGAGTCCAGGCCCCAGGGCTCTGGGAGGCCGTCCGGGAGCCCCTGGGGGCCGGGCCCGGCGTCTGCCAGGAAGCTCGGCTCCGCCCTGTCCAGCAGGCTGCTCCTGACCGTGCTCCGGGAGGGGACAGCGGCGCCTCTGCCCTCCAGAGAACCTGGAAACGTCAGAGAGGGGACACGTCAGCCCGGTACTTGGGGTGCATGTGGCTGTCAAGTGGGGGGTCAAGGCGCAGAGGCCCGCCTATACCTGTCCTGCCCGCCTTGGAAGCCCTTGGCTCCCAAGGGCCCTGCGGGGTCACGCACATACACACTCACGCACATACACAGCGTCTGTGTGCACACCACATTCACGCGCTTGCACACGGGGTCCGCCTGCACACCTGCCACCTCGTGTTCCCACCCCGATGACATCCAGCAAGGAGGAAACAGAAAACCAGAGACACACCAGGACCCCGGCACCACACAGCAAACTGTGCCCGGTCTCGTCTCCTCGCCACTCCCAGCCGCCTGCCCAGCCCCTCGTCCAGGCTGGCCGAGGCCTCCAAGCAGATGGTGGCCCAGGCTGCACGTGCCCACTCACCCAGCCACCAGTCGGGACCGGCGCTCAGCAGGAAGGACGTCCCGTCTCCCACGTCGCCTCCAGACGCAGAACTGTACGAGGCCAGAAGACCGCACCCTGACTGACCGACCCCAGGGGGACCCGGTCCTCCCTCCTCGAGACAAGGGCACGTGCCCTCGAAGGTGGCTTCGGGCTTAGGGTGACCAGGGCACCCCCTCCCCGCCCTCAGACCCCAGGCCTGCCTGCTGGGGACAGCCTGGCCCAGCCCGCTGCCTCTGCCAGTTCCCCCCAGCCTGGCCACGCTCCCTTCCCACGCCCCAGCTGGTGCACGCTCGCAAAACACAAACTCGTTTACTATCAGCCGAAACACAGCCTGGGAACACGACGTTTTCGGAAACGCATCAGAAAACCACACGGCGGCGTCTGGCTCCAACAGGCCCGCGCTGGCAGCTGTGGCTCAGGCAGACAGCGAGGGAGGGGTGCGGACTTCCCGGGGCAGGGGCGGGCAGAGCCCGGGCAGGGCGAGGAGGCGGCGTGCGGGGCTGGCGCGCACACCCGCCAGGCACCCACCTGGTGTCCAGCGTCATGACCGAGGTGGCCCCCTCCATCGGGGACCCAGCCTGGCCCCGGCAGCTCTGAGCCTCTTCACTCCCCAGAGAAGAGGGTGGCTGCCAGGAGTGGGGAGGCCAGGGTGGAGGCGACCTCAGGGCCTTGGAGGAACTCGGGTCTGAGGGCCGGGCCACCAGGCTGCAAGGCTCTACAAGAGAAGGGAGGTGTAGCTGGGGAGCAGCCCCCGCCCACGGCACCCTGCACAGGACCCGAGGGGCTCAGGAACAGGACGCAGACAGACAGACCAGGGACAGACGCCTGCGGCTGCAGACTATGCCCCAGGGGCCAGGGGAGCTTCTCGGAGGAGACCCCACTGACCTCAGGGCAGGCCCTGGAGCACAGACCTGGGACGCTACCCCCATCTGCCCACAGTCCCTGACCCCGGCCTCCTCCCTCAGACCTAGCTCCCTTGGCACGTGACCTCTGCACCCTCATGCCCTGCCTGTGGCCCCGGCTCTGCCACCAGACAGCAAGCCTCTCCCCTCTTTGGCGGGCATGTTCAGGGAATCAGAAAACACATCCTCGCCTCCTGTGGCACTCGGGGACTCTGGCCCAGACCAATCACCAGCACTGTGCCCGAGGAGTGACAGCTGGGTGCGGGGCCAGCACGAGGGGGACATCAGAGGTGCCTGCAGGCCTGGCTGGCACAGCACAGAGAACAAAGCGGTGACTCACTCGGTTACAGGAAAAAAAAAAAAAATCAAAAAAGCACCGGGGAGAGCAGGGCAGTGTGGGGGCCGCTGGAGCGAGCTGGACACACAGGGGCCGACATGCCTCCTGGAGGCCCAGGGGGGAGGCGGGCCCCAGCCTTGGGGAGCAGAAGCGAGTTAGGACCCTGCTGGCCTGGACGCTGTTCTCCAGCAGACACACGGACAAAGAGCACGGCCACCGCTCACCGCTGCCCCCCTCCCCCGCCTGCCCCTTGAGGCAACCCTTGCCCTGGGGGGCTCCGGCGTCTCCCCCCACAAGCTTGCTTGTCACAACAAGAGACCCAACAGGAAGCGCCCGGCCCCGCTTGGGAACAGGCCCTGCCCTGCACTCCTGCTCACCGGGGAGGCCTGGTGGCCCGTCCAGCACCTCAGCTGCCCCCAGCGGGGCCTCGGCCATACCCGGGGTCGCACGGCGAGGAGCAGCCTGGGGCCTAAGGCACAAACACACAGAGGGCACACCCTGAACAGTCTGTGTCTGCTGCCCTGATGGGCTGCCGGGCCACACGGGGGACACTCACCCAGTCACGCCCGGCGGTGCCAGCCCGGAGTCCGGTGCACCTGCTGAGGTCGGACTTGACAGGGCCAGCTGCAAGATGTCCCTCTGCCACTTGTGCCATGTCTCCTTGGACAGAGTGAGAGCCTAGAATTGGGACAGACATGATAACCGACAGCAGCCTGTCAACAACCCAGGCCAGCAACCCAAGGGAACAGCCCGCTGTTCTCTGTCCCCTGCTGCCCCGCTGGGGTCAACGGGGTCAGCCCCAGCGCAGACCCCGGACCCGACCGGAGAAGCAGAGCAGGTGGACGCTCAGCGTGAGGGACTTAAGTGACCACCGAGCATGCGCCCAGGGGGCTCTGCCTCTCCTGGAGGCGGAACCAGCACCAACCGCACAATGCCTGCCCGGAGCTCACAGCTGTGCGCGCAGGGGGCAGGGGAGCCCGCGGCAGGGAGGTCAGAGCTGCCCCGGGGCTGGGACACCCCGCAGCCGCGCCCCTGCAGGGCGCACTCCCCAGCACTCACAGCGGGCCGCTCCTGTCCGCCCGCCAGCCGCAGGAACTGCACCGACATCTCCAGGACCGAGGCCATGTCCTCCCGCCGGCCATCAAAGCGGGGCAGCAGGGCCCGCAGGCGCTCGCAGCTCACGGAGATCCGCTTCCTGCTTCCGCACAAGCAACAACGCCCGTCAGCCCACCCGGCCGCGGCGGCCAGGTCACCCTTCCCTCCGAGCACCTCGGGGTCTCCTCGGCTTGAAGAACGGGACCCCCCCCGGAACCCCCCCACTCCCTCCGTGAGCTCTCCAAATAACAGCTGCCCAGGTGGTTCGGGCCGGCCACGGCCAGCCGGGACCCCCGGAGATCCCCAGCGTGAGCCCTCCAGACGCCCACAACTCCGGTCAAAGGGGGGCGCTGCAGCGGAGGCCCTGGGACCCCCGCCCTGGGGGCTTCTTGTTCACTGCAGGCACCTGCTAAGTGTCCCCTTACCCCACAGACCCCGCCAACCCTGTCCCAGCGGTCTAAGACGCCCCTGCAGGGCCACAGGTCAGATGCCCCCACCCGTCCCCCCCACCCAGCCCGGCTGACCCCCCACCAGCGCCGCCCACCTGCGCTCCCTCTCGCTGAGCACGTTCCGCGGGAGGCCGGAGCCCGCATGCTCGGCCGCTTTGTCCTCCCGGCAGCCCTGGGTGCTGGATGGGGAAGAGCCGCTGCCCGGGAGAGGCCGGGGCACCGAACTCGGTGAACCCCAGAACCCCGTGCTGACGTCCTCGGGGGGCCCCCGCCTTCCCCCCACAGGGCCTGCCCCACGGCCCTGGGGGGGGGGACCTGCAGCTCGGTCCACTCGCATTGGGTCCCCCCGCCCAGCACCCCTGACCCCCTCCTGCCCCGCAGTACCTCACCTGCACCCACCGGCGCCCGGCTCAGCTCCCCCGGACGCCATGGGCGCAACTACAGAGAAGCTCGCTCGCACCCGGGACCCCACGCACCGCCTCACGGGAGCGTCCCGCCAGCCCCGCCCACTCACGTGGGCGCCGCCCGCCCCACGTGCGCCGGCCCCGCCCAGGCACGCGCTCTGCTCCACCCCGCTCACCTGGGGCCCTAAAGTGTCTCCCACCAGAAGTTGCCAGAAAGTGGTGGCCTGGGTCTGCCCACTCCAGGGCCGGCGTGCGGCCAGGCCTGAGTGGTCCTCCCTTCTCTTCCGGGGGGATCGGCCCACCTCCCACTCAGGTGCCGCCTCCCTGGGTGCCAGCCCGCAGCTGCGTCTGTCCAGAGGGAGGCGTGATGCCCTCGAGGAGCCTGACAAGGGAGGAGGGCGCGGGTAAATGGCCGCGACGGGAAGGGAGGGGCAGGAGGCAGAGGCTGTGATTTTCGGGGCAGGACTGGGCGGTGGGCGCCCGGAGCAGGAACCAGCAGGAGCCCCGGCTGGCACGTGGGCCCGGTGTCAGGAGAACAGGGGTGGCGGGCGGCACTCCCCTACAGAGCAGTCGGTGTTACCTGAGGCAGGAGCAGGCACAGGTGTGGGAGGAAGAGGAGATGAGAGTTTCTGGAACGTTGTGCGGCCAGGGGACCCAGGGAGGACCCGGGGAGACCGTGAGGCCCAGGTAGGGGTTCCCAGAGGAGAGGGGGAGGCTGGTCTGAGAACTGCTCACCAAGATGTGTGGCGCCCAGGGGTCGGCT
>PISW01013907.1:0-23687 GCA_004023785.1 Mungos mungo
GGGGGGGTGGGGGGTTGTTGCCCCCTTGGTGCTGGGGGGGCGGGGGGTCGTCGCCCCCTTGGTGCTGGGGGGGCAGGGGGGACGTTGCTGTGTGAATCTGGGTAATTTGGTTCTTGCAAAGCCTAGCTCACTCAGCCAGATGAAAGTCCTCCCCAAACCGAACCCAGCTGGACACGAGGCTTAGGTACGTGACCAGCTGGACATTACTGATGGCAAAGTGGGCAAAGAAGCGTCTTCTCCCTAGTTAAAAAGCAGCACATTCACAGCAGTAGGAACCTGCCATATGGCCGGTGTTGCATCCGGCTGCCCCGTCTCCCCCCTCAGCGCACTGCTTTCCGGCAGCGCACCCCGTTCTGCCTCTCAGCCTCCGTACTTGGAGCAACTGTATTTTTCACTCCCCATCACTCTCACGCTTGCTCCTTCCAGAGTTGTGGGGAGAGAGGGGGCTCACCATGGGCGCACAACTTCAGGGGACCCCACAGTTACTGCAATACATTAAAAATAGAAAGGAATGCAGTTCCACCTTAAGCAAAATATCCAAGCTGTGAATAGAGACCGCAGCACAAAGATCCTTGTGAGGTCTGCTGCCATCACCAGCGGCGGGACAGCTCGTCCTGGGCCCTGGGGACCCCCAGGTGCGCACAGAGAGGCCTGGCAGATGCTCTCAGGAAAAGGGCCGCGCCAGCCCCGATTCTCCCCAGCCTGCCCAGACAGCCCCACCTGGGACGCAGTGGGCTGTGTGCCTCCATTTCTGGCAGTAGCCTCCGTTTATGGTTGTTAGATCAATAGTCACGATTACTAGACGTGAGCTGTGGCTGTGTTTTCCCCCGTCTGTGTCTGTCTCTTCCTGTTTTCTAAAGGCTGCTGCTGTGACATTAAGTAACGTATAGAAAATAAAGCACTTCCTATTTCGGAGCCAGCCCGGGTTTCATCTCTGCTGGAGTCTCCTCCGTGCTGCTCAGAATGGTGCTTTTTCTCAGTTAAACACAGAGTTGACTCAAAGGCCAAGCAATGGGGGAGCCATCCTCTCCTGCTTTGTTTTCTAAGACGCAGAGAGCATCTCTCTGTCCTTGGAGATGCTGCCCGCAGAGTGGGGGCCGGTGGGAGATGCCTCAGACGCCTCCTCAGCCAAGAGGCGCAGGCTCCCTGCGCGCAGCGGGAGGAGGGGGCGCGAGCCCCTGCCTCCTCGGGTTGGCCAGCCCCCGGGTCGTTTCTGGAACCACAGGTGTCTTCTCAGTTTCTGGCCAGGTCGCTTGTGTTTGAGTCAGAGCATCACTGGCCGAAGATCACCGCTCTTCGTAAAGGTATGTGACACGCCCCACGGGATGAGCATAGAGAAGATGGCAGCTCCAGAGAAAAAACAAAAACCCCAAACTTGGTTCTTACCCTTTGTTCTTCATGATGTATTTATCTCCAAGCACGCGGTGAAGAAGAAATACTACATGAAACCGGGCCTGACCCGGTGCGGTCATCCTCTCGTGGGCCTTCAAGCACTGTTGCCATTTGTCAAAATGTTTCCTGCAGCTCACAGTGGCTGTCAGGAAGCAGGTCCACGGTCCAAACAAAAACCCAGACTAAATCTATAGGGAAATCTGTGGCTTTGTAAGCGTGTTTTTTCCCATCGCTAGACCTAATTAAAATGAAGGTGTGAATGGTTTAGAAATATTAGTTATTTGAGCCCAACAGTTTAAAGACTGAGCGTACAGGAGACTATAAATATTAAAGTATTTATTTGATACAGGTCCTATTTATAACGAGTCTACCGATCACCCAAGGGTAGCATTTTTCAATGAGATTTACAAGGGCCCATGGACCTCGGACCACGTATTTGGACACATACTTGGCTTCCCAGTGTCCAAAATAGCCGAGACCAGGAGGGTCTGTCAGATAAGGCCTGGAGCCGTGCTCTGAGAGGCACAGTGCCCCTCTGTTCCCGTAGCAAATCTTTCTGTAAGAATGAAACCAGAGATGTTATCGGCCAGAATGCAGCGAGGGACAGGATGCGAGCTAGAAGAATGATGGCTTCGGCTGGCTGGGAAAAGCAGAGCCGACGTCAGGGCCGGTTTAAAATAAAGTGCATAATTCTCCTGCCCCAGAGATGTGAGCAGGCATTTAGGGTTCCGAGGCTGGTGTTAATTAGAGCGAGTGTTGGGTTCCACAGCGACCTTGGGGGGGGGAGATTCTGAGAAGCGGGGGGGCGAAGATGTGCCTCCTCCGTTGTACTCTGCCAGGAGGCCAGGGAGGGGGGTGGTCCTGGGCGGGGAGGTCCATGTGAACAGGGGCTAAATGATCACTGCCTGGTGGCCACCCTAGGACCTGAACGGGTATCAGGCAGGGACCCTTCTCCTGGGAGAGGTCATACCCATGGACGCAGGGAGCCAAGCTTGCAGAAGGGGGATGGGGGGTCTGTTTGATTCAGGGGGAAAACCTAACGTGTAGGGTGCCTGCTGCGCACGCACAGATCACATCTACTGCGTTGTCCGATTTCCTGAGGACTCGGACCCGAGTGCTCGGCTTGGAGAGGTTGGGCGGCTTATGCAAGGTCACGGGGCCGGTCGGCAGTGGCCGCTTTGGAGACACACACTGTGTCTGGACTCTGGGCATCCTGGAGTCCACACTGCCCCCCGGATGTGGCGCGGTAGCCACGTGAGCCGCCCTGGCACGTCCGCTGTCGGGGATTTCTGCAGAGCCCGTTTGGGGTGTCCGAGGGAACCTCTCCTCCGCTTCGGCTTGCGACCATGTGGGGGGCTGTGCAGACCGTCACTGCTTTAGCCGCAGCCTCAGGAGGACCAGCTCGAGTTCGCAGCCACGGCTGAGCTCCTCCGTCTCTGGTAGCAACGTCCCATGTCCTCTGGACGGAAGGGCACACAAGGAAAAGAGGCTGGTACGGAGAAGACCACGTCAAGGACGGTGATGCGCGTTCAGTCCGTTTCTCCCACGGGAGCCCTGTGACGCTCCAAGCTGGGGCGCGGTTTCAGGGAAATTATAGGCGCAGCATTAAATACATCGACTCACGCCGGAAGGGTGGCCCCGTTTCAGTTCTCTTTTTATCAATATACCTACTGTTTACTATTTTAATAAATTAGTCTTTTGTTTTGAGATCATTGTAGATTCACATGTGGTTGTAAGAAATGACCCCACATACCTTTTATCCACTTACCCCGGCGGTGACACCTTGTAAATGCCGGGTCCCCCTCGTGGTCATGCTCCCTTCCTCCTGTGCTCTTCCTCTTAACTCCCAGGAACTTGTCTATTGTTACGTGAGGGTATTGTACATAAGCCAATTTGACAATAAATTTTTATGAAAAGAAAAAAGAGGGTCGCGTGAATACAATCGCACTGTGTCACCCTTAGGGATTGACTTTTTTTGCTCAGCGTGATGCTCTGGAGGGTCCTTCCAGCTGTTCTTCCTGTGGGTCCAGAGTTCGCCCCCTCTTACTGCTGGCAGCAGTCTGTGGTCCGGATGCCCCGCGATCGGCCGGGGCAGCCATGTGTTGAAGGATTCCAGTTGTTGGCTCTTACAAAGAAGCCGCTATGAAGACTCACGTACAGGCTTCTGTGTGGACATAACTTTTCCTTTCCCTGGGATAAACGCCCAGGAGTGCAGATCAAATGGTAGTTGCATGTTTAAATTTTTTATCTTTTTTTGAAACTCCCAGACTCTTTTCCAGAATGGCTGTGCTGGCCTTGTTTACACGGCCAGTGTATCCAGTAATTTCCACCTCCCCCCCCCCCCCCCCCCCCCCCGTGTTGGAGGTTGCCACTGCTTTTGGCCATTCCGATAGGCGCGCGCTGATCCCTCACTGTGGTTTTAATGTGCATTTCTCTGACGGCTAAGGCTAGTAATGTTGAATTTTTTTCATGAGCTTGTGGGTCTGTAGATACTGTTTTCCGTGTGTTATAAAGAGAGACTTCCACAGAGCAAATAGTTTCCATTTCGATGAGCCCCGTTGATCAGCTTCCCTTCTATGGCCCACGCCCTTGGTGCTGGGTCTGGAAACTCTTTCCTGTGTCCTCTATCCCGAAGATTTTCTCCCGTGTTTTTTTCCTAGAGCTTTATGGTTTTACATTTTACATTCAGGTCTGTTTCCCACTTTGAGTTAATATTTGTCAGAGTAAGGTATGAGGTTTAGGTTGACCTTTATTTTTCTGTGCCCCGTGCATGTCCGTTCCTCCAGTATCATTTGTGGAAAAGGTTACAGACTCCTCACTAAATTGCCTTTGAACCTTTGTTCAATATCAGTTGGGCATATTTGTGTGGGTCTATTTCTGTTTTCTTTTTTAAAGAAAATTCTGCTCTGTCGATCTGTGTGTCTGTTCTTCCGCTCATACGACCCGGTCTTGATTGCTGTGCTGTGTAGTAGGGTTTCCAATCAGGTAGCCTGATTGGATTCCTTCCGTCTTTTTATCCTTTTCCCAAACTGAGTTATGCCAGTTCCTTTACTGTTCTATGTAAATTTTAGAATAAGCTTGTGTATGCCCCCAAGAAATCTTACTGGGATATTGGTAGGAACTGAGTTGAGCCTGGGTGGTAGTCTGGAGAGAAGGGACATCTCTACTAAGGTCAGCTTCCCAGTCCAGGGACGCCGTATCACTTCACCTTTACACTTTCTTTGAGTCCTCCCGTCAGCGTTTTGTACGTGTCAGCATATAGGGCCTGTGTAAGCTTCATTAGGTTAATACTTAAGTATTTCATTTTTCTTTGAGTGTTTATAAAAGGCACTGTAAGACTTTCACTCTTACCTATTAGTTCTAGGAACTGTTTTTATAGATTTCTTGGGGTTCTCTACATGGACAGTCATACCATCTGCAGAGAGGACAGTTTTCTTCTTCTTTTCCTACCCCCGTGTCTTTCATTTCCTCTCTTGCTTTATCGCACTGTCTTGAACTCCCAGTCCTGCATTGAAACAGAGTGATAAGGGAGACATCTTTCTCCTGTTCCAGATCTTACGGAGGAAGTGTTTCATTTTTTTATCATCAAGTGTAATATCAGCTGGAGATGTTTTGTAGATGCTCTTCATCAAGTTGAGAAACCTTCCTTCTATTTCTGTTTTCTGAGAGATTTGATCACAAGTAGGTTTTGACTTTTGGCGAAAGCTTTTTCTGCAGCTGTTGATATACTCGTGTGATTTTTCTCTTTTATCCTGTTAATGTGGTAGATGACATTGATCCATCCTGGATGACCCTTGCCCATGGTATGTGATTTCTTTTCATGTCGTAAATCTGTTTGCTGGTATTTTTGCTAAGGGTTCTGCATCGGCGTTCATGAGGGATCTCGCTCTGCAGTTTTCTTTTTTGTACCTTCTTTGGTTTTGATCAGGATAATGCCTAGATTTCGTGAAATTAGTTAGGAGGTGTTCACCCCTTTTCTGTTTTCTAGAAGAGGTGGCATAGAATTGGTGTTAATTCTTTTTTTTTAAAACATTATGTAGAATTCTTCAGTGAAACCATCAGGGCCTGGAGACTTCTTTTCTTGGAGTTTGAAAGTTATAAATTCAGTCTGTTTAATAGTCAGAGGGTTATACAAATGATCTATTCTATATTGGGTGAATTGTGATAGTTTGTGCTTTCTGAGGAATTTGTCCATCTTGTCTAGGTCATCACATTCGTATGAGCATCACGTGTATTCACAGAACTCCCCTTGTAGCCATCTGCTGCCCACGGGCCTGCAGGAACAGCCCTGCCCCTCCCCTGATCCTGGTGACCCGTGTCTTCTCTGACTTTTCCTTTCTCAGTCTTGGTAGAGATTCTGAGATCAGTTTTATTGATCTTCTGAAAGAACAAGCTTTCCATTCATTCCCTTTATCATTTTTTCTGTTCCAACTTTATTGGTTTCTTCAATTTTCCTTATTATTTCCTTCTTCTGCATTCTTTGGGTTTATTATGCTTTTCTTTCACTGGCCTTTTGAAGTAGGAGTTGAGGTGATTGCTTTGTGGCTCTCTCTCTCTCTAACGTGTGCCTTTAGCACTCTGCGTTTCCCCCTCAGCCCTGCGTTCGCTGCGGCCCGCACAGCCCACGGTGGGGCGTTTTCATTGCCATTCATTCGGTGTCTGTGGTTGTCGACGTCAGCCTCGACACTTCCTCGTTGAACACACGGGCTATTTCGTGGTCTGCTGAGTCGTTCCAAGCCTTTGGAGATTTCTCTGTTGTCTTTCTGTTACTGACTTCCAGGATGATTTTATTCTGGGCCGAGGGCACACTCCATCTGATTTCAGTTCTTTACATTTGCTAAGGTCTGTGTGATGGCCTGGGAGATGGCCTCTCCAGGAGGAGCGCTCTGGGTCCCATCAGGAAGGTGGAAATTCCACCGCCGGTTAAACAAGAGAAGGTTAAGACGAGTACTACTAACCGCAGAGAGTGGCCGTGAGACGTAAGGACACTTGATGGGGCGCTTTAGGACGGAGAGGAAGGACAAACTTGGAAGACGCTCCTGCCTCCCTGGAGAAGCTATAGCCTGGCTCTCAAACGACGGCAGGGCTGGCTGGCTTAGCCGGGCTGGAGCCCGCCCGGAGCTGCTGGCTGCACGGCGGACCACATTCTGGAGGGCAGGCGGCAGGAGGCGGGTGGGAGACAGCAGGAGACACGGGCGTACATTGGGAATCTGGACACCAGTGGGAACAGAGGCCTTTGGAGCTAAGGGTGCACATGGGTGGGGGGTGGCGTGGTTCTCCGTGGACGCCCCAGCTGCGCGTGGGCTGTACACAGGACATGGCAGGGACTCTCTGGCCGTGTGACCCTCTGGCCATTGGCAGGCCGCAGGCAGGCTGAGAAGGACCCTGGTTCCTATGTGGGGCCGCACACAGCCTGGCGCCAGGCCGAGCCTGCAGGGCTGTGGAGGGAGTAGCATCTGGGGACTTCGGCAGGGGGTAGGCTCCAGCCGTGTCCTCACACCCACACCACTGACCTTCTCCATGGCCCTCACTGAAACCCGCCGGGAGCCTCTCCTTCCTGGGGTACCCCTTAACATTGTGCCCACTTTATTTTATTAAAATTTTTTTTTAATGTTTTATTTCTTTTTGAGAGAGAGAGACAGCATGAGCAGGGGAGGGTCAGAGAGAGAGGGAGACGCAGAATCGGAAGCAGCCTCCAGGCTCTGAGCTGTCAGCCTAGAGCCCGATGCGGGGTTCGAACCCATGAACCGTGAGATCATGACCTGAGCGGAAACCAGATGCTCAACCAACTGAGCCCCCAGACGCCCCAATCGTGCCCACTTAAAACACTTGAAGGAATCGCACTGTTTGCCCCACAGCATCCGTTGAAGGTGCGTCGAAAGCCGAGAGGCAATCACTTAATAAGTGACATGGTCTGTCCCGTGGCCACTCAGCTTCCAGGTGCATGTTGGGACTTCTTTGAAAACAATGAGACGACGCTATGTTTCTGCTTCACAGGACACATCTCTCCTTCTTACAAGTGAAGACGTTTTAACTCTTTTCCCAAATGAGAACATCCATTCATTGAATCCATCATGGGCTACAGTAATTACTCCTCAGATTCAGTCAAGGGTTTCCTGAATATTCTCTAAGATAAGTTGTACAGTTAACCTTTAATAACTCATGTGTAAGATCTAAAAACATGAGGAGGGAAAAAGAAGTAGAGAGGGGGTTGTATATGTAGACACACTCACCCGTCTAGCACGCAGAGAGATCACACGCAAAGCTACCCCAGTCCCATTTCTGCTTTTGGCCATGACATTGTGGTCCCTGGCTGTGACTTTCTTCAGCTGTCCGGTCCGGGGTTCCCTTGCCCTCAGAGCGGGACCTCAGCCAACTCTGGGTTCTTTATGTTCGGTGGATCTAGTAGTCCCTGAGAAGTGCAAGTGTTTACTTTTCCCTGAAGCCGCAGCCTCTGACCCTGTGGGAAGGCTGGGAGGAAGATCGGCAGTGTTCTGGGGCCTCTGGTCTGGGAACTGAATTGGGTCTGCAAACTGGGTGCAGGGCTGTGATTCTCCATTTGGCGACTCGAGTCCGGTTGTTCGCACCACACTGAGCGTGTTGCTCGCTGTGTGGGTCAAGCAGTGTCCCAGCAGGCTGACAACCTTTTGCACTCTCTGGGACACCATGGTCAGTCGGCTCCTGCTCGGATCCTGTGATCCAGGGTATTCTGGTTGCCGGCAGGTCCCTGCTGCTGCGTGGCTGACACGCCCACTTTGCCTCTGACGGTTAAGTGCTGCCACTCAGCCTCTACTGTACTGGGATGCAGACATCACGGTGAAATCAGGGGGCCCATCTCAGGGGTGGCATCCCCTCCAGCCATACTCGGCCAGAAAACAGAGCCACCACAGTGTTTTCAGGGATGCAGGTGGCCCCTCGCTAATGTATTCCTTCATGGCCTTAGATTCCCTTCCCACATACACGTTCCCCGTGTTTCTGCCAACATGTGTTAGCAAAGACCTCCGGCTCTTGTGGTGGATAAGCTATTTCTTTCGGGGCCATCGTGGATTCCTGTGGCCCAGGTCATGCTGAGACTTGATTCTAGGTAGGGGTCTCCTGACAGCGGGGTGATTGGGGTGGATTTGGGGAAGGAGGAGGGACCCCTTTCCAGGTATCTTCCCCAAGCGAGGGTTTCCCGGGGTTTTAGGCTGATAGAGACAGGTCTTGTTGGATGCTGGAGGGGAGCTGGTGCTGCTGATAAGAGAGGCTCAGAATGACCCGGATGTCAGCATTGTCGGTTTCTTGATGTCCTTCTTCCGAGTGTCAGGATCTCATTCTTCCCCCACCCTCGATGCCCCCCCCCCGCCCCCACCATTAATGCCCTAATTTTCATGAGAGAAACTTGGCAAGACTGAATTCAGCTGCCATTTTAATTCAGCAACTCACACCATCACGTTTTGTGTTTGATTTTCAGCAATGTCAGCCCCGTGGCCACAAGAAATAGGAGTTTTTCAGGGCTGTCATGGAAGCCGTCTGGTTCTCAGACCGTGACTCGAGGTGGGAGTTAGCAGATCAGGGTTTGTCATCTCCTCTCTGTAAACACTCAAGGGCACTCAGAAACATCCGTCCCACACCCCGGCCTTTCTAGTAGTCATCACTGCCGCACGGCACGAGCGGAAGCCGCTTGAGCTCCCCAGGCACGTGCTCCAGGGCACTTGATCACAATCAACCACAGATGATTGTGATGCTCCTGCGTGTCACGAGCGACAAGCCGCACATTGCTCATCATCGGCAAGGAGCGCAGCCTCACGTCCAAGTCCAGGAGCACGCCCAGATCCATCCCTAGACCCCATCCTCAGGGATCTCCCTCCGGGGACCACTCCTAGACTTCTGTAGTCGTCTGTACCTAATCGGGAGGCAGAAAACCCAGTAGGTTACACTATGGAAGTTTAACGTAAGAATGATTAACTGTAGAAAATAGGCAACTAGAAGACACATTTGTAAGGACGCAGGTCTGAATCAAACTGACTCCACGACAGGCTTCAAGTTTCCCCTCTGACCTTGGAGGCCTAGGTGTCGGTTTCTCAGAATCATTAGACGATAAAAGGGCACACATTGCCCAAGGTAGGAGGGACCACCCTTGTAACACCCAATCAGGAAAGGCCAGCTAACACCCTTAACATTTCTAAGGGCAGGCCTAGAGATAGAAGCTATAGATAATCACCTATTGCTTAAGGCTAGTGACACCCTAGGTGGGCGTCCTGGGTCCTGGGTCCTGGGTCCTGGGTCCTGGGTCCACTCTGTAATTGGTTAACACTCTAAATGTTGTGATTGGGTCCTGCCAAAAGTAATGAACACTCTGGACAATGTGTATGGTTAGAGTTACTGCCAATGCTGTGATGCGATAATGATTGGACCCCTGTACCTGTGTCTCAACTTCCTGTAACTCCCCCTTCCCAAAACCCATAAAGGCCCTGCCCGCCTTTGTTCGGGGCTCTCAGCACGGATCCACTGCGCTGGTGAGGTCTGGGAGCCCGAGTTTAGGTCCGGCGAGCCTAAGCCCATAATAATAAAGCCCTTTGCTTTTGCATGCGTGACTCGGTCTCCCTGGTGGTGTCTGGTTTTGGGGGACGATATTGAAATCTGGGCGTAACATAAGGAAACTGTGCGGCGCCCTACGCTTGAGAAAGCACCCAAGGAAAGGCATACTTGGAGGGGCTTCTCATCGGAGAAACTACAGTTTTACCATTGAACACCAGAGGAGGTGGTCGGTTTAGCCAGACTGGAGCTTGTCCAGGGTAGGGAATACCCTGGAGTGCAGGCAGGAAGCAGGTGATGGACGGCAGGAGACGTGCGTGTGCACCGGGAGCTCGGACACCCGTGGAGACAGAGGTCTTCAGAGTTCATGGGCTGTGTGGAGAGAGGGAGGGTTTTGAAGGAGCAGCCACCTTGACCCGCAGCCTCAGACGGGCTGTGCTCTTACTGCCGGGGCCCCTAGTTTCTGTCAAGAAGGCTGCAGACACATCATTTCCAGTCCGAGGCTGAATGGGTTGTAGGGAGTCCCCAAGGGTGGCTGTGGTTCAGGCCCCGCCATTGGATATCCCCATCTTGATTATATGCCTGGTCCCTGAATTACAGACTAGACCTGTCATTCATCACAGTCTGCTGCTGTCACTGCTAGTTAAATAGTGTCACCGTTTAACCATTTGGAGTGAAGTGTAGAAACTTCGCCTCCCACCCCCCCCCCACCGTTATCGTAAAGATTCTCTATACATCTAGAACCGTATTGGACAGTATTATTTTTGTTTCATCCGTCAAACATCATTTAAAAGTTATAAGTGAACTCCTATATTTACCTATATTTTTACTCTTTCCATTAATCTTTCCTTCTGGATGCTCCAGGTTTCCTCCTTTTATTCCTTTCTGTTTACAGAAGGTCCTTCAGCTCTGTTCCTTAGGGTGCACCTGCCGTCACATTATCTTCGTTTTCTTTTACTTGAGGATGTCTTAATTTTCCCTTCATTCAAGAAGGACTTTTTTCCCCCCTGGATATAGAATTTGGGTTGACATTCTTTTATTTCAGCCCTTTCAAAATGTACCATTTCCTGCTGGCCTCCAAGTTTCTGATGAGAAGTTTGCTGTCATTAGAATGATTTCTGCCCCTCAGGTGTCACTTTTTCCCCATTTCTTTCCAGATCTTTTTCTCTTTTGTCTTTAGAGTTCAGACGTTTGACTCTGATGTATTTTGCTTAGGATTTCTTCGGTTGTGTCCTGTTTGGGATTCACTCGTTTCCCAAATCTGTAGCTTTTTGGGTCTTTTGTCAAATTGAAGTTTTCAGCTGTTATTTAAGTCCCGTTGGAGCCCAGTCTCCTGCCAGGACTCGGTGACACGGATGTTATATTTTTGTTAGTCCCACAGAGGCCTGAGGCTCAGTTCGTTTCTTCAGCCCGTTTTTTTCCCTCTGTAGTAGACTGGGAATTTCTATTGTTTTATCTTCAAATTCGCGGATTCTTTTTGTGTCCCTTCCATTCTGCTGTTGAGCCCATCCACAGAGTTTTTAAAAGTTATTTTTATTTTTTTAATGTTAAAAGATGTATACTTTAATAAGTATATAAACAATTAGGTAAGCCTGTGGAGAAGTTGACCGTATCCCATACATGTATTAGGAGATGTAAGTGTCCATCTAAATTTTGTGTTTCATTTTTTATTACAGAATATTTATTCAAGTTGTTTAGTGTATAATTTCTCATGTGCCGTTTGAGAAGTCCTGTATTTTAAGGATATCCTTTGTCTGGTGCAGATGGCAGCCACATTGTCAGTGATTATTCCAGACCTCTGCGTTGGAGAAGTTCAGTTTCTCTCTCTCTTTTTTTTTATTTTTTATGTTTTATTTATTTTAGAGAGAGAGAGAGAGTGAACGAGCGTTTGCAGGGGAAGGTCAGAGAGAGAGGGAGACACAGAATCCCAAGACAGGCTCCAGGCTCCGAGTGTCAGCACAGTGCCCGACCCAGGGCTTGAACCTACGAACCGTGAGATCATGACCTGAGCCGAAGTCGGACGCTCAACCAACTGAGCCCCCAGGCGCCCCTATCAGTTTCTTCTTAAGATACAAGTTTCCTTCTGTATTTCTGCGGTAACGTTTTGATTATTTCTGCAGTGTCTGGTGGACCCCGATGCATCAGCAAATCTGGTGATTAACTCCCTTCAAATGCTATGAAATTGAAGAGGAGCGGGACGGTGCTCCTGCTGATGTGTGGGGTTTAGGACTGTCCCCTCTGCCAGGGAACCTCGGTGAAGGAATGTGTGGCTTGACCGCCTGGGCGACCCTGCCGCCAGACGCCATCTTGCTGCCCGTCGTGACTCCGAGATGGGGCTGCTTCTGGGGCGCCCGCCAGCTGCAGAGATCCTTTATTATTTATTTTAAATTCAAGTTCGTTAACATACAGTGTGGTCTTGGCTTCAGGAGTAGCACCCAGTGATTCTTCGCTTACACGATACCCAGTGCTCATCTCCGAAAGTGCCCTCCTTAATGCCTGTCACCACTTAACCTATCCTCCACCTGCCTTGCCTCCAGCAGCCCTCAGCTTGTTCTGTGTTTAGGAGTCTCTTATGGTTTGCCGCACTCTCTGTTTTTGTCTTGTTTTTCCTTCTCTCCCCCTGTGTTCACCTGTTGTGTTTCACAAATTACACATCTGAGTGAAGTCATATATCTGACTTAGTTCGCTTAGCATAATACCCTCTAGTTTCATCCGTGTTGTTGGAAATGGCAAGATTTCATTCTCTTTCATCTCTGAGCAGTATTCCATTGTGTGTGTGTGTGTGTCTGTGTCAACCCCCCGCCCCCACATCATCTTCATTGATTCATTAGTCGATGGACATTTGGACTCTTTCCATAATTTGGTTATTATTGAAACGCTGCCATAAACATTGGGGTGAACGTGCCCATTTGAATCAGCATTTTTGTATCCTTTGGATAAATATCTAAGTAGTGCCATTGTGGGGTTGTAGGGTAGTTCTGTTGACAGTGTTTTAAGGAACCTGCACACTGTTTTCCAGAGCGGCCGCACCAGTTCGCACTCCCACCAACAGGGCAGAAGGGCCCCCCTTTCTCTGCATCCTCGCCAACACCCGTTGTTGCTGAGTTGTTAATTTCACCCACTCTGGCAGGCGTGAGGTGGTGTCTCATCATGGTTTTGATTTGTGTTTCCCTGATGATGAGTGGTATTGAGCCTCTGGTAGCCGTCGGGATGTCTTCTTTGGAAAAGTATCTATTCATGTCTTCTTAAGTGGACTGTTTACTTCTGGGTGTTCAGTTTGGTGAGTTCTTTATAAATCTTGGATACGATCCCTTCATCCGAGGGACACCGTCACGTGCAGATCTCTTCTCCCATCCTGTTGGTTGCCTTTTGGTTTTGTTGATTGTTTCCTTTGCTGTGCAGACGCTTTTTATCTTGATAAGTTCCCAGGAGTTCATTTTCCCTTTTATTTCTAGAGAGGCGTCAGGTAAGAAATTGCTGCCGCCGAGGTCAAAGAGCTTGCTGCCTGTGTCCTCCTGTAGGATTTTGATGGCTTCCTGTCTCACATTCAGGTTTCTCGTCCATTTTGAGTTTGTTTTTGTGTGTGGTGTAAGAAAGGGGTCCAGGTTCCTTCTTCTGCAGGCCACTGTACAAGTTTTCCCGGCACCATTTGCTGACTAGACTATCTTTCTTCCACTGGATGCTCTTTCCTGCTTGTCGAAGATCAGTTGGCCGTATGTTTATGGGTCCATTTACGGGTTCTCTATTCTGTTGGTCTGTGTGTCTGTTTTTGCGCCACCTCCATACTGTCCTGATGACTGCAGCTTTGGAATACAGCTTGAAGTCTGGGGTTGGGATGTCTCCGGCTTCGGTTTTCTTTTTCAACATTACTTTGGCTTTTTGGGGTCTTTTCTGGTTCCATACAGCTTTTTAGATTGCTTGATCTAGCTCTGTGAAGAATGCTGGTGGTGTTATTATTTTTTTAAAGTTTACTTTTATTTTGAGAAAGAGCACGAGTAGGGGAGGGACAGAGAGAGAGAGAGAGAGAATCCCAAGCAAGTTCTGCACTGTCAGTGTGGAGCTCGATGTGGGCCTCGAACCCACAAACCATGAGATCGTGCCCTGAGCCAAAGTGGGGCGTTTAACAGACGGAGCCATCAGGGGCCCCTGGTGTTATTTCGATAGGGATTGCATCGAATGTGTAGGTTGCTTTGAGTCGTATTGACATTGTAACACTTCCGTCCACAGCATTTAAAAATTTCTTGTTATAGCATTTTTCAGTTTTAAAATTTCCACTTGGATTTTTTTTCCTGAAACTTTCTACTTTCTAAAATTTGTTTCAAGCGTATTCATAAGGGTTCATTGAAACGTTTTTATGACGGCTGCTCTGCAGTCTTTGTCAGGTAATTCCAGCACTTCTTGCATCCTGGTGTTGGCGTCTGTGGATTTTCTGTTTTCCGTTGGTTTGAAATCTTCCTATTTCTTGATACGACAAACGAGTTTTGATTGAACCTTGGACGTTTGGGTGCTGTGTTACGAGAGCCTGGCTTGGGTGCGCCTCCTGTTGTCGCTGGCTCTCTCTGATGCCGCTCAGCAGGGAAGGGGGTGGGCAGAGGGCCGGGCTGCTCACGCAGTCCCGACCCCCAGGGGGGAGCTGCTCATTGCCCCCTGGCGAGGGGGTAGTTGGGCTCCCCACCAGGCCGTCACTGATAACTCCCGGGAGAAGGGAACACCTGGGAGAGCTCGGATGCCTGGTCACGGCTCCCCCATGCCTTCCCCTGCTCCCCGGGGCAAGGGCGGCCTGTTGCTGTCAGGCGGTGGTGCATGTCCTGAGTGTCGCCCCTCGGACCCCCTCCTCAGGCCTCCTCAGACACCACCTGGCCGGCAGGGGAAGAAACTAAATTATGCCACGTCCACATACTGGAGTACGTCTCAGCAGTAGCAAGGGTGAGCTAATGCAGCACGCAGCAACACGGATGGGCCCCGAGGCATCAGGGAAGATCAGAAAAGTCACATGGTCTGTAAGTCCACTTATGTGACGTCTGGGAAAGGCAGGGCAGTAGGGGCAGGACTACATCTGTGGTTGCCAGACTGGGGGGGGGCAAAGGGGCTGATCAGAAGGGGTGTGGGGCAGCCGGGGGGGGTGTTCTTTTGTATCCCAGCTTGGTGGGTGTCTACACAGCAGGGTCTGCTTATCCAGATTCACAGAGCCACACGCTAAAAAGGTGAACAGTGCCATATGTAGATTGTAGTTTAATTAAACATTTTTAAATGTTTATTTTTGAGAGAGAGAGAGTGAGCAAGCATGAGTGGGAGAGGGGCAGAGAGAGAGGGATATGCAGAATCTGAAGCAGGCTCCAGGCTCTGAGCTGGCAGCACAGACCCCGACACGGGGCTTGAACTCACAAGCTGTGAGATCATGGTCTGAGCTGAAGTCAGACACTTGACCAACTGAGCCACCCAAGAGCCCCTAAACTTTTTTTAAAGTTTACTTATTTATTTTGAGAGCGGCAGGAGACGGGCTGAGAGAGAGGGAGACAGAGAATCCCAAGCAGGCTCCGTGCTGTCCGTGCAGACAGTCTGATGTGGGGCTTGATCCGATGAACTGTGAGATCATGACCTGAGCCGGGATCCAGAGTAGGATGTGTAACTGACCGAGCCACACAGGCGCCCCTGAGTTATGGCTTAACTAGAAAGTAAAACCCCGTGCAGCCAGGCGCCGTGGAAAGAGGGAGAAGAGGTCTGAGGAGCACCGTCGCCTGTCAGCCAGGGGGCCATCTTTGCGGGTTTGAGTCAACATGCCTCTGACAAGTGGAGCCCGCAGGCCCCTGTGACACAGACCAGTGCATTGCAGCCAGTGCACACAGGGGCACCCGTGCCAAGAATGCCCAGCTGAGTGCTGCGTTCCCAGCCTGGGCGGTTGAATGGGTAACGGTTAACCCCTGTGACCCTCCGCATCCCGTCGATAGCTGGGGCTTTGTGTCTTACCCTGCTTTGAATTCAGCTCCGCATCTGTTTGCTGTTTTCCTGCCTAATTAATGTAATTATATAAAACAATAACCATCGCCGATGCCGTGTTCCGAATTACGCTATTGCATACCATCAGCGCACAAATCTGTTTCTAGCGTGCCCGCGAGCACGAATCGCGGGGTTCTGAGCTGCGAGGGGTCACCGTCAGCCTCTAGCGCGGCCAGGCCTGCGGGGGGAGGGCTGGTGCTGGGGTGCACGGGAGCAGGCAGAGGTGGCATCTGTGGAAACGGGGAGGTGGTCGGGGGGGGCGGTCCCTCCCTTCGGGCGACCCCCTTCTTCCAGCTGCCGGGAGAGCGTCCCGCTGCCCCTCCTCCGCCTGCCGGAGAGGAGGGCGGTAGTGCAGCAGGGTTAGGGACAGGCCTCTTGTCGTTTAACTGAAACTGGTGCCTCTGTGGCTATGATTTTGTACCTGGGTGTTTTTCTCTGCCTTTCACAGTTGGGGAAACAAAGGCCCAGGGAAACGGAGTTCCCCCAAAAGAGTCACAAAATAGAGTTGGGCAGGTTGGCGTCTGTGACCGTATTTCCTTTTCATCCAGCGTATCGTGTCTCAAGCATGCCAGACTGGCTCCCATCTCTGGACCTTGGCGCCGGCCTTCCTGGCGCCTGACCCCCTCCCCCCCCAGCGTGGTTCACCCCCTCCCTCGCTTCCTGGGTGGTTTCCACATCACCTTCTTCCTAGCTGAGGCTCACCTGGCTCGTCCCATTTAAGAAGGCAGCCCTCCCCCCCGGCCGGCTCCCCCCTCGCCTCCCCTTCCCAGGCTGTTTTATCCGTAACACTCATCGTCTTCTGATATATTATATAATTTATTTCAAAGAACCCTTTACCTGCCTCTGCAGGGGTGTGTGGTGAGGGAGACCAACACACAGACTCGTGCCTGACACGGAGTAGGCGCTCCGCAAACCTGGGAATGGATGAGAAAATGAATTTTCAATGGGTGGAAACCAAACAGGAACACTCTGCTGGGTGTCTTCCCGAGCGGTGCCCAGTTTACCCCTTTCTGTTGGAAACATCTCACTAAATAAACCGAGAGCTTTGTTAGTGTGAATGTCCCGATCATTTGGGCACAACGTCCAGCCGATGAGACCCAGTGAGGCAGAGGGGAGAGGGGGGTCCCCGCTGCCGGCTCTCTTGGCCAGTGAGCGTTCTGTGTGTCCGCCGGCCGCCTCGTTTGCATCCCAACAAACAGTTTTGATCTCAGATGGATATCAAAAAGCACGTGGGTACTCGAGCTGGGTTGCCGTAAGAGGCCGTGGCAGATAATCCTGCTGTGGGTTAAAAGGCTGCGTTATGAGCCTCTGTGCCCTGCAGAGGGATGAGGGAGAAAACAGAGGGCAGAGATCAGGCACAGAGGCCATCGTCGGTGCTAAGTTAGCCTGGGAGGGTGAGCAAAGGTTCACAAAGGTGAAGCTGAAGAATCTGTGTGTCAAGACCTTTCGGTATTTGGAGAAGACAGAAAGTACAGTGAAGTTGCCAGAGGAGCTAATCATTACGGCCCCTTTCGATGCTGACGCGGTCGTCCCTGCCAGCAGCGTGTCCCCGGAAAAGGGGCTTATCATGGAGTCACAGCCTGTGAGGGACGCGGTGAGGCAAAAATCACCACTGGTCAACATGATCCTTAAAATTCTTTTAGGCACCATGTTGATATTGTACTATTCAGTTAGCTCTTGCTGTCCAACAGCCCAAAACTTAGTGGCTTAAAATGACAACCATTAATTTAGCTAATGATGCCATGGGTCAGTATTTTAGACTGGGCTTAGCTGAGCGGGGCTTACCCAGGTGCCTGTGGGCAGCGGCCGGCTCTGTTACAGGGGACTGGCCGGACTCAGGTGGCCTCCAGGGATGGCTCGTCTCCACTCCACAGGGTCGCCGCCTGCCCCCCCCCCCCCCGGTGGCTAGCGTGGGCTTGTCCCCACGGCTGAGGCAGAGCCGAAGCGTCAGAGTCCTCGAGTGCTTGGCTCGGAACCAGCTCACTATCGCTAATGCCGCTCTGTCACCCAGGGTCGAGGGCTAGATAACAAGTTTCCAGAAATGGATGGGAAGGGCAGCAGAGCCGCCCTTTCAAAGGACATCGGAGGCGTGAAGGTTGTAGTGTTTGCAGCCCACTGACCAACAGGGTTTCTCAGTACGGCAGCCTCGGTCAGGTTTTCCTTTGGTGTTGAAACGTGCCCTGTTCCCATGTTTAATCAGCACCTGCAGCAGGGGACTTGTGTGTTCAGAGCACGTGTAGGAAGCACACTGCCAGCCTGGGCCTTGTGCTCAGCAGCGAGCCGCGCACGGCGGAGCCAAGTGGGCTCCGAGACCGCTCATTGCACGCGGGCATTTGCTCATGGAGTTGACCTCGAGGGGCCATTGCCAAGAGATTGAAATTATTGTTTTCATTTTGTTCAGCCTCACTGCGTGTCATGTAGAGAGAAACTGTAGAAACCTCTGGGAGTTTCTGAGAGACAGAAGACCGGGGCACCACGGCTTGGCCCTTGTCAGAGCAGGAGCCTCTTTAGACTGGAGTTTCGTGGACCCGAGTCTCACCCGCTCTTCGGAGGCACCACGGGGGGAGACCGGAGCCAGCAGCGCTGTCTGCTTTCACTGCGCCCTGCCTACTGCTGAGTTCTTTTTCTGGGCGGAGGGAGCACGGAGTGGGCAGTCCCGGGATGGGTCCCTGACTCTGCCGTGGGGCTGGCACAGCTCTTCAGGCAAGTGAGGCCATTTCTTTAGAGTCATTTCCATCCCTGCCCTTCATTCACTGACCATCCACTTATTGAGCGTCGAGTATGTGCGGGGCGGGGCTCGGGGCCCTGGGCCAGTGACCGATAGTAAGCGCCCGCTGGGACGACTCTGACACTCACACGGCAGGAAACAGCACAACTCGCTCGGCGACTTGGACACACAGAGAGCAGATGGCTCTTCCCTCTGCCCGCTCTTGACTGGCTCTTCCCGAAAGCCCTGCGCCGGCTGGCGGGAGGCGAGAAGCAGCGCCGTCCTGTGCTTGTGGACTCTGGGGAGCCGGCACTTCAGGCCAGGCCTGCTTACAGTCCACTTACGTCTCACATGGCCCGATGGGGGAGGCGTCACTGTTTCCCCGTGTTACAGTGGGGAAACTGAGTCCTGAGGCGGTGGTGCAGGTTGTCGGGGGTCACGGCACTAAGAGGTGCAGGTGCAGGGCGGGGTTTGGGCCCTGCCTCCCAAGCCCTCTTTCTAACCACTCTGCAGAGCAAATTACAATACGTGTCTGGTCCCCCTGGTGTCCCCTCAGCTCGTGTCCTCCCCGCCTTTTCCCCCAGCAGTGTCTCCAGGATGGCACCTGGTGTTCACTCGGCCTGTTGGTGGGGGGAGGTTCATTACAGAGCGGTCCTTCCCACCAGGTACCCCCTTCCCAGCACTCTGTGAGCCCCAGACCTCACCCCGTCCCGCCCGCGGGAGCACCTGTGGCGGCTCAGGACAGCTCAGCCTCCTGACAGGGCTTCCCCGGGGAAGTGGAGGGCAGCCTGGGGTCGTCCCGGCCTCACACCTTCTCCTGTCCTGCTTGTGTTCCTCCGCTGGGCCCGTGCCCTCCTCCCCGTCCTCCGGGGCCAGGGAAAGTGGAGCCCGTCCGTGGGTTTTCTGTACCCTGCAGTAACCCCGCGCCGGGGGGGTCGAGAACACTAGCACTGTGGCCCCCCCGGTCTGGGGGCCGGTGTGGGCGGGGCTGGGCTCGCCCTGGGCAGCTTCTGGGGCCCCGGGTGCTCCTGGGCTTGTGGCCGCGTCCCTCATCTCTGCCTGCCTGGTCCCGTGGCCTTCATGTGGCTGTCTCTGCAACCTCCCCCTTCTTACGTGGACACTGGTCCTTGGATTTAGGGCCTGTGCCCCTCCAGGGGCAAGCTTCTCACCTTGGGGCCCAAGACCTCCAATAAAGACAGAGGGTAACTGTGGAGAACTTGCGCCTCAGCAGCATCTGCTCTGGGGATGATGGTCTTTCCAGAAACCCTGCTTGGCATTCGGGAGGCTGAAGCTTACCTTGTTGCGCTGTTTGTCTTCCTGCTTTAGGAGGGCAGGTCTCCCACCAGAGGGCCCCCTCCCCCGGAATACCAGCGCCGCCTTCCGGAGGGGGCGCCTGGTCTGGATCGGGCGACTCAGCCCACGGAAAGCGTTTGGGCTGGTGACCGACACGTGGCGGGCACTCGTGAGGCTTGGCCAGGCCCGGTACAGATCGGTAGAGATGCTCAGCCCTTTCGGCAGACAGATGCCTCAGGCTGACCGAGGTGGAGTGGATTAACTTGGAAAAGGAAGAAAGAGAGGAACATGTCAATAACAGTCAGCGGACTGTCCCCCTTCTGGCGCCTCTCTGTGATAGGAAGAGCCTGTAGATAGTATCTCCTCTGTCCTCCGCGTTTCTCCCCATTTTACAGATGAGAACCTAAAGTCAGAGGAGCTTGCCAAAGCCATCCGGTGGGCGAGCGGCAGAACTGGACCTCGAGGCTGGGAGGTGGTCCTCAGTCAGCCCAGGGCCCCCGGGCCCCAGAGGGAGCCGAGCAGACGTGCCGCCTGGCGCCCAGGACCCGTCCTGGCCTGGCCTGCGGTCCTCAGCCAGGGCTGCCCCCCTGGGGGCTCGGGGCAGATGGAAGAAGATCCAGCTTCTCTGGAGGGTCTGGCCGGAGGTGTCCCAGGCCGAGATCTTAAATTGGAGGTGCGTTCTCCAAAGCATAGGGCTGTATCACTCGAGTGCGCCAGGTCGTACGGGCCCCCACAGGTACACTCTGAGAAAGACTGTTATATATTTATTTTAATAATAGTTCTAAGAAAAAAATGATGTTTTTTTTCCTCCTCCAGTTATGGTAAGAACTTATTTACTCATTTATGGTTTTTACTCTGACAGGCAAAGCATGGCGTCACGGTGCCCACCTTACCTTTCTCGGCTGGGGAGGGTAAACGTCTTTTCATGTGTCTTTTTAAAGTGTTTTGATTTTTCTTTTAATTTTAAAAATTAATAGACTTTGCTTTTTTTTTAAGGTTTATTTTGATAGACAGAGTGAGTGTGAATGGGGGAGAGGGAAAGAAGGAGAGAGACGGGGGAGAAGGACAGAGAGAATCCCAAGCAGGCTCCCCACTGTCAGCACAGAGCCCGTGGGGCTCAGCGTCACGAATCGCGAGGTCATGACCTGAATGGAAATCAAGAGTGGGATGCTTAACCAACAGAGCGCCCAGGCACCCTGGACCTCACTTTTTTGGAACGGTTTTAGGTTTATAGAGGAATGCGGGGGATGCAGAGGCCCCGGAGCGCGCTCGCCCTCGGCCCCCTTTCCACTTCCACCCGCGTGTGTCTCGCATGAGGGCCGGTGTCGTCCCAGCTGACGGGCCACCGTCAGTATGAACGGAAGCTCCCGGGTCCCGTCGGCTCACTCTTGGTGTTGCCCGTTCCCTGGGTTTGGACACCGGCATGATGATACGCGTCCACCCCATGCAGCATGAAACAGGAGAGATTCACTGCCCCAGACGCCCTCTGTGCTCCCAGGCGCCCCCCCCCCCCGCCTCTCCCAGCGGCCCCCGGTCTTGCTACTGTCCCAGAGTCTTGTCCGTTCCAGACCGTCTCCCAGGATCATGTAGGGTGTGGCTTCCTTGGGGCGGCCTCTTCCGCTTAGTGAGAGGCATCGAGGGGTCCTCCGAGTCTCTTCGCGGCTTGGCGGCTCCTTTCTTTTTCGCGGTGGATGGCGTTCCAGCGTCAGGATGGAGCGCGGGTTCCGTTGGCCTCTGCTGAGGGACGGCGTGGCGGCCTCCAGGCGTGAGCAGTTACCATCAAAGCCTCTAGAGGCGTTCGCGGGCAGGGTTTTGTATGAGTGTAAAGTTTTGGCTCATGCGGTAGTGATCTAGTCCCGCCAAAGCCATTTTCTTTTTATCTCCTAAAAGTTGTAAAATACACATAACATACAATTTATTTTTTTAACCGTCCGTGAGTGTGCAGTTCAGCGGCACCGTGTGCCTTCACGTTGTTGTACACACGGCCACCCTTTTATTATTTTTTAATTTTTTTACATTTTTAAAATGTTTTTTAATTTTTTAGAGAGAGAGAGAGAGAGAGAGAGAGAGAGAGAATGAATGAATATGTGTGTGTGTGATAAGGGCAGGGGCAGAGAGAGAGGGAGACACAGAATCCGAAGCAGCTCCAGGCTCTGAGCTGTCAGCACAGAGCCCAGTGTGGGGCTCGAACTCACGAACTGTGAGATCATCATCCTGAACCGAAGTCAGCCCCGTAACCTACTGAACCACCCGGGTGCCCCAACGGCCACCCTTTTAAAGTCACAGTATTCCAGGGGCACCTGGCTGGGTCTGTCAGGAGAGCATGTCATGTAACCCTTGATCTTGGGGCTGAGTTGGGTGTAGAGATTATTTAAATAAATACATAATTTTAAAAAAAGAGACAAACTTAGAAAAATAAGGTAACCCTATTCCAGAGAACCCCAGTTACCCAGGGATGGGGAGGAGGTAAGGGTCTGAGGGGTCCCCACACAGCACGGCGACTGACAGCCGGGGGCTTGGGACACTTGCAGCTCCAACAGCGGACCGGCCCTGGGCTCTTTCTCAAAAGTTCAGTGTGTTTAAAACATTTAGGTACATTTCCGTGTGGCCCTCTCTTCCAGAGAACCTGTTGGTGGTATTTCCATGCTCTTCCTTTGCCCAGGTCCCTATATGGCTTGTTTCTGAAAAAGGGGGCATTAGAAGATAGTCACTTCTTTCCTGCAAATTTCTCCCTCCTCTCTGTCCCCCTCCTGGTAAAGCTGCACATGCACACCAGTGTTATGAGCCTGGGGCTTCGGAGGAGGTGGGGGCCGTGCCCGTGGCAGAGTGGGGGGGGGCCAGGGCTCCTTCAGGCTCCCCACACGGTGTACCCTCAGGATGGCAAGGAGGTGAGCCCCAACCAGTGATCTGCCCAGAGCCTTCCCGACCTTGTGCCTCAATTTCCCCATCAGTCCAGTGGGAACCGTATGACTTGCTGCCGCCTTGATTCCGAGCGAGGAAGAGGAGTCGCGGCCCTTGGAGGTTTCCTGGGAAAAGTCCCGTCTCCCCGGAGGAAGGGTTATTGACTCATTATCTTGCCGGCAGGGATCAGCTGCTCCTAAAAGGCACCGATTTTGCGGTGACCACAGGACAGGCCCCAGGAGACAGAATAATCATCCTGGCTGATGTGTCAGAAACTCTTTTTCTGGGATTCCTGTTTTGAAGCTGCACCTCCCCACTGAGGCTGCCTCTCTTTCCCCTGAGGGTGGGCCGATTCCGGGCGTGCTCAGGGTGCCGCTCAGCCCTCAGCTCCCCAGGCAGGGCCCCTGGGATGCACCCGGAGTTTCCTTGGTCCCTCCGGGGCCTGTCTCAGGCTCGGGGTACTCACTCTGGGGCGTCCTCCATCTTGCCTGCCTGGACACGCACAGTGGGTGCTTTTGACTTCGTCCTGGGCTCTCCCTGATTGCCTTAGAGAGTGGGGTCCAGGTCACCCCTCCACCCAGTTCACCCTGAAGCCAACTTTGGGGGGCCTCCTTCTTCCCTTCCCATTTCTCTTCCTTCCCGTCTCTTTCCTACTTGGGGACCGTTATAACTGAGGCTTAGGAAATGAATCTCCTACTTTGGGTTCAGGCTCTGGAATCCTGAAAACTTTACTCTGTTTCTGCCATAGCAACTCCAGCAAGAGCCCTGCGCACCCATCTCCCCCTGCACTTAACCTTGTAGGAGTGCACCCATCTCCCCCTGCACTTAACTTTGTAGGAGCACACCCATCTCCCCCTGCACTTACCAGTAGGAGCGCACC
>PISW01013908.1:0-23674 GCA_004023785.1 Mungos mungo
GGGGGGGCCAGAGAAAGACGTTTGAAGGCCTCTTCAGCATTGCCCTGAAGCAGGCAGTTTCCAGTTGAGATGCTTACTATAATCCCCAGGCTGTAGGGCTTAGGAAACAACCTAAAAACGGGAAAAAGATAGGAGCAAGGACTTAGACCGGCTCCCTAGGACATGTCCGCTCAGCACAGCGGGAGGCAATCAGGGAGGAAGAGCGGCATGAAAGACAACCAGCAGCACATGGCAGATGTACGTCCTACTCTATCAATAATTATATTAACTGTAAGTGAATTAAACACTCAATAAAGCAGCAGAGATGGCCAGACCGCCCAGAACAGGATCCAAGTATATACTGCCTACAACAGATACATTATATATTCAAAGACACAAATAGGTTCAAAGTAAACAGATGGAAGAAGACGACAAGCAAACATTAAACACGAGAACGCCGGGCTGCTCACTGACTATCAGCCCAAACTGACTTTTTAAAGACAAACTCCTGCTAGACACGTCGAAGGACGTTTATAATGAGAAAAGGGTCACTTCATCAGGGAGGAAAAAAACCGTGCAGCGTGAAGGTTGTGGAGAAACAGAAACCACACACGCAGCGCCGGGTCCCGGACGCACCAAGCGAGAGCCGCAGGCGGCGTGGGGCTCTGCCGGGCATGTCAGCAGCTCCGGCGGGGGCTGAGCAGTCGCCCCACGGCAGGACCCGGTGGGGAGCCCGTCTTCCGTGTCACTCGGGCAGCACGGCAGCGTGACCGGCAAACCCTCGCCTGCCCGGAGGGGGTGTGTGGGCAGAAGGGAAGCGAGGTTCTGCTCGCCCCCCCCCAGCGAGGACGCGGAAGGCGGCGCCCCACGCTCCCTGCAGTGGGCTGGGGGCCGCGGGGGCTCAGCGCGTGTGCTCGGCCGGCGCTCTGGCTGCACCTCAGGGGAACAGCCTGCAAAAGTAGACATATCTTTACACACACACACACACGTGTATGGACCAGAATCTCATAATACAATCCCTAAAACTTTCAGGGTACAAGTGAAAATCGAGATCGTCACGACAAAGGAAAAGAGATACTCAGGGGATGCCCTCACCAAGTCGGTCAAACGTCAGAATGACTGACGGAGGCTTAAAGACATCATTATAAAAACGCTTTAAGAAGCAATTACAAATTTTCTTGACACAAATGAGAAAAAAGAAACAGATCACAGCAAAGAAGCAGAAGCTATTAAAATGTAACTATAGAACTGAAAAATACAATAACACAACGAACCTCACTGAGCGGCCCCGGGTGTCCCAGGGAGGACAGGATGCACTCCCTGAACTTGGGGCCAGATCAGAACTGACTTAATCTGAATAACGGAAAATCGACTGAAAATAAAAAGCGAGCAGAATCTCAGGCACCTGTTTGACACCCTTGGAGTCCCAAAGGGGAGGAGAAAGTGAGACGAAAATTATTCTCAAAGAAATGACGGCTGAAAACTGCCTAACTCGGCGACAGGTACCGTCCTCCAGACCCAAGAAGCCGAGTGAATACAGAGCATAAATCCAAGCAGATCTTCACCAGGACACACCACGAACCACTGGAAACCAAAGCCGAAATATTACGGAAGAAGAGAAGCAGCACATCACTTGCCGAGACACACGGGTGTGGGCGACACTGCCTTTGTCCTCAGACACCGCGGAGGAGGGGACGCTCACACTCCTCGCACAAGGCCGGCACCACGCTGACACCCAAGCCAGATAAGGGTTTCACACCAAAACCACAGACTGACATCTCTGATGAATGCAGATGCAGAAGCTCTCAACAAACACACTGAATTCAAGAACGTGTTACAAAGACAACCCCTTGGCCACGTGGCATCCTACCCCTTGGCACGCAAGCCCGGCTCCACAGGCACAAATCAGCAAACGCGGACGGAAGGTGAAAACCCCACGGCCCTCTCCACAGCCGCGCACGACAAAGCACAAGGCCGCTCGCGACAAACCCCCTCGGCAGGCTGGGTCTGGACGAACACACCCACGTGGCAGCCAGCGCGCCCCTGAAGACCAGGAACACGGCAGGGATGCCCCCTCTCAGGACCCCCGTTCGGCAAAGTACTGGAAGCCTCGCGGAGAGCAATCAGGCAAGACAAAGAAATAAAAGGAATCCAAATGGAAAGGAAGAAGCAAAATTGTCATTATTGCTGATATTTAGGAAATCCCAAAAAATTAGTTAAGAAATTAATCAGTGGTTTTATTAATGTGGCAGGATATAAAAGTCAACAAACAAAAATCAGCTGCCTTCCTTTACACTAATGAGGAAGCATCTGAGAAAGGAATAAAAGTATCCCATTCAAAACTGTGTAAAAAATTAAAGTACTTAGGAATAAATGTACCCAAAGAGGGAAAAGGTCCATACGATGAAAACTACAAACCTTCGCTGGAAGAAAACAAACTCTGCGGACACAGACAGTGCGGGGAGGTCTTACGCTCCTGGTTAGGAAGACTGAATACTGTCAAAATCACCATCCTCCTCAAAGCCGTCTACAGATTCAATGCAATCCCCATCAGAATACCAAAGACATTATTCACAGAAACAGAAGAAACAATCCTAAAATGTGTGTGGAATTACGAAGACCCCAAATAGCCAAAGCAATCCCGAGTAAAAAGAACAAAGCTGGAGGGATCACTATAAACTAGTTTATAATGTTACTGTGTGTGTGTGCGTGCGCACACGTATGTGTTCTGCACGTACATACGTTTTCATATATTGCTGTCTGGGTGTGTGTGTGACTAAAGCTATAAACTAACTAGTCTGAACTAGTCAAAGCCACAGTAATAGGAACCGTACGGCACCGGCACAAAAGCAGACACACTGACCAGTGGAACAGAACAGAGAGCCTAGAATTAAATGCCAGCGCACACGGTCAGCTGATGTTGAACAAGGGAGCCAAGGGTCCCCAGGGGGTAAAGGACAGTCTCTTCGGCAAACGGTGCTGGGAAAACTGGGGAGACAGTGCAGAACGGTGCAGCTAGATCCCTGTCTCACACCACTCACAACGATGAACTTGAAATGGATCCAAGACCTGATACCATCCAAGAAGAAAATGCAGGGACGAGGCTCATCAATGGCGGTGACGGCAGCGATTTGGGAGACGCGGCGTCAAGGCACATAAACAAAAGAAAAGAAATCAGCAAATGGGACTCCATCTAACTCAAAAGCTTCCTCACAGCAAAGGAAACAATAAATAAAAGGAAAAGACAATCCACAGAATGGGAGAAATTCTGGAAACCATACACTTGATAAAGAGTTAAAATCCAAAATATACAAAGAACCCAGTCAAGTCCACAACAACAAAACCCCAAGCAATTTGATTAAAAAGCAGGCAGAACTAAATCAGCTATTTCTTTAAAGAGGACCTAAAAATGACCAGGAAGGGCACCTGGGTGGCCCAGTCTGTTAAGCGTCTGACTCCTGGTCTCAGCTCTGGTCTTGATCTCAGGGTCATGAGCCCTGTGTTGGGCTCCATGCTGGGTGTGGAGCCTTCTTTAAAAAAAATGACCAGCAGACACATGAAAAGATGCTCAACGTTGCTAATCATCGGAGAAATGCAAAGGCCAAACCAAAATGAGCTCTCACCTCACACCTGCTGAACAGCTTTCGCCAGGAAGCCAGGAGACAGCAGGCGCTCACAAGGACGTGATGGAAAAGGGCCCCTTACACAGCGCTGGCGGGAATGTCGATCAGTCCGACCGCCATGGAAAACAAAATAAAGGTTCCTCAAAAAGTAAAAATAGATCTACCATACAACCCAAGAATTCCACCTCTAAGTACACACCCAAGGGACACGAAAACAGGATTTTGAGGAGATACACGCACTTCTCTGTTTATCATTATTCACAACAGCCAAGCTGTGGAAACAACGGAAACGCCCACCGGCGGGCGAGCGGATTAAAAAGACGCACGTCCACGGTGGGACATGACTCATCCACGAGGAAGGAGGACAGCCCTGGCACGCCGCGGGACAAGCGGACACAGACAAGCGCGGCAGCTCCGCCTGACAGCACTTATGAGTGGGGTCCAGGAGGAGAAGCCACATCTGTGGACGACAGGAAGACGCTGGCCACCGGGGAACGGGGTGGGGGCTCGGGGGGGCACAGGAGTAACGGGGTCTAAGGCACGACATTGCGGTGGGCGGCACGTGCGCCGCAGAGACGAGGGCACAGTGTGAGCAGCACGCGTCCCAGCCACACAGTGAGACAGACGTTACGCCGGCGACCGCGTTACAGTCAATAAAGGTACCGGAACAACACCTCGACCTTACACAAGGCTCCACCGCGAATTTATTCAGTCAACTTCTAAAAAGACACAAGGAACTAAAGGGAAGTAAGGTTTCAGCTCTTCACTCGAAGAAGCAAAGCACGGGTCCCAGACGATGCTAAGGGACAAGTGTGTCCTGTCACAGCCAGGGTGGCCGCTAAGAGAACGCCGCAAAGGCACCCGCTCAGAAACACTGAGGACATCAAAAGGACATCAAGAGAGTGTTTTAAAACAACTCCGCACACACAAATACGACAGCTTAGAAGAAACGGGCCGATTCTTGGGAAGCGCACACTACAATGAACCCAGCGCGAAGTAGGTGATCTGTAGAGTCCGTACGCTGAAAGGCGATTAAACGTTATTTAAGGAGATTACATTTTTAATTTAAAAATTCACAAGAAGGAATCCCCAGGTACCGAAGTCCTCGCTGGAGATTCATCCCAAACTTTTAAAAAAGGATGAATTATAATGCCACACGATCTCTTCTGGAAAATGGAAGGGGGGGGCTACTTTCCAATTCATTTTATATAATTTCCCTGATAACAAAACAAGTCAAAGATCACGCCAAAGCACAAAAGTACAAACAAATATCCCTCGTGATATAGATGCAAAAACCCCTTTAAAATGCTAGCAAACAGGATTCAGCACGACAGGAAGAGCGCTGTCCGCCACGACGGGTGGGGTTGGGTCCAGGAGAGCAGGGCTGGTGCGTTAGTGAAAGTCACGCCGTGTGACGCACGGCGCTTACAGGCGGTAACAGAATCACACGGTCGTATCAGCTGATGCACAAGATGCAACTGACAAAAATCCAACATCTTTTCATGATAAAAATGCTCAGAAAAAATAGAAAAGGGAACATCTTCAATTTGATAAAACACTGTCTACCAAACAAAACAACACGCACGCGCACACACAAACATTACTTGTATCTAACATTACCCTTAAAGGTGAAAGACTGAAGGGTTTCCTCGTAAGATCCAGAACAAGGCAGCGATGCTCACTCACCATTCTTGTTCAACAGAGTCCTGGGAGTGACAGCCACCGCAGTAACACAAGAAGAGCCAATAAAAGACACACATATTGGGGGAAAAGATAAAACTGTGTAAGATCCAGACTATGTAAGGCCTCCTATGACTCAACACCAACTGAAAACAAAACAAAAACTCAAAACGGGGCAAAGGACCTGAAGAGACATTTCTCCCAGCAGAATAAACAGATTGCCAGTAAGCGCACGAAAAGACGGCCAGAGGATGAGCCGGTAAGCAAATGCTAATCAGACCCCAACAAGATGCCACTTCACACCCACCAGGGGCTGTGATGGGAATAATTCTGTTTCATGAGCAGAGTTCGTGAGGACGTGGGGGAAGTGGTGAGTGCTGCACGGAGGGCGTGGAATGGTGCGGCCTCTATGGAAGACGACAAAGCCGTTCCTCAAAAACACACAGCTAGAATTTCCATATGACTCAGCAATGCCACGTCTGGGTGTGGTCTCAAAACAACTGGAGGTGGGAACTTGAAGAGATACTGTACCGCCGTGACTGGAGCTGTGCTGTGCACCATAGCGTTACGGAAGCCACCCCCCAAAAAGAAAGATCTTAAAGAAAGAACAAAGGACGCGGTCACTATTGGAGATGACATCATGGTCGAAGGGCTGAAAAGCCAAAGACGGGAGAAAATCGCGGAAGCAGGAACAGAAAGGGAGGGGCTGTGAGCAGCAGGAACGGGCGACCTCTCACCAGGAACGAGGACGCCCAGAAAGCAGCGACGCCACCTACTCAAAGGAAAGAGAGATTTTGAAAATCTCGTACCCAGAAAGATGATGTTTTAAAAGGAAAACGGAATAAAGACATTCCCGGATAAACAAAAAACGAGGGGTTCCTGTCCCCACAACCATGTAACGAGAGGGGGCAGAGGGGCTTTCCAGGCAGGAGCGACTCCACGTCGGAAATCAAATTTGCACGTAGAAAATGAAAAGTATCCATAGAGGTCATTACGTAACAACCCATGAAAATACAAACGCATATTTCCTCCCATTTCTTAACGGACTCAGGAGGTGGAGGTGTAAAACGTGGATTTGGCTGTGCTGCTGGGCTCCCACCGCACAGAATGTAGCATGTTCGCCAAGGAGCAGCTCAAGGCAGGCTGCCTGTCGCAAAGCGGCCCCGCGCAAAGGAAGGGCCACCAGTTCGTAATTTGAATCCACGGAACAAATGAAAGGATCAAACAAGTTAGTTAAGAAGGTGAATAAAACAAACACTATATCCTTTCTTCTCTCGGCCTCTACAAAGACAAGGCCGCATACAGTGATCATTATTACAGTGCACGGCTGGGCTCGGAGCACACAGAGCCCTACATTTAACGACAACATCGCAGAAACGGGCAAAACAGAATGAAGCGAGATAGGAGTGACTCCGGCATCAAAGCGGGCTCAGGGCGGTGTAAATCTGAAGTCAGGATGTATGTAATAAATACAAGAACCACCACCAAGGAAATAACTCAAGTAGCGAAAAATCACTAGTAAACCTTAAAAACGGTGTCAGAAAATATTCCCTAAATGCGAAAGAAAGCCGTAAAGGAGGAGCCGAGGGACAAAAAATACAGGAGACAGAAAACAAAAACAAGGTGCGGACATCAAGCCACGTGGGTCAGCAACATTAAACAAGGGCGGACCAAACCATCGGAAGGCGGAGCCAGTGGACTGGATTAACAAATAAAGTCCCGTGAGGCGCTGTCCGTCGCAAGGATTCTTTAGATTCAAACCCACAAACAGACTGAAAGCAAAGGGATGGAGAGAAGCGGAGCCCGTGAACGGCAACCCCAGGGTACGCGGGGCGTTAGCGCCGAGGTCCAAGCAGCCGGCAACGGCCAGCGTGGCGACCCTGGAGGCCAGCACGCCATCTGCAGCGACAACTAGAACAACAAAGAAAAGCAGAAGCTCAAGAAGGAAAGAGAAGATACGGACGAGGAGTCAACCGGACCCAGCGCATAACCACGGAGCACGACAGGCAACAACCGAAGGATCCGCAGCCTTCGCAAGGGCCCACGGAACATTCTCCGAGACGGACCAGGAGCCGCCCCCGAAGACAAACTTCCACACACTGTAAAGGATGGTAGTACCGACTGTCTTCTGACAACAGCAGGAGCACGTGAAGTGTAAACAACATACCCTCACCTGACCGGCAGATCGAAGAAGAAGTCGTAAGAAAAATTAGAAAATACCTGGAGGCAAAGGGAAACGAAGACACGCGATACCAGGACGTCCGAGGCGCAGCTGCTGCAGAGCTGACGGGGAAGCTCACGGCTGCCGACGCCCGCGTGAAGAAAGAAAAGAGACCTCACGGAATCGTGTAACTCTCTGCTGCAGGAAACTATAAGAAAAGGAAAAAAACTAACCCTAAAGCAAGAAGAAGAAAAGAAATAATAAAGATTATAGGGTGAATTAATGAAACAGGGGATAGAAAAATAATAGTCAATAAAATAAAAAATTAAAATTGGCAAGCCTCTGGCGAGGCCACTGAGGGAGAGAATACTCAGGTCACCACAACTGGAAACGGGAGAAAGGTAGGTTGCTACAATGAGGAACGGCTTCACAGAAATAAAAAAGGTTTTAGATGAACGCTACACAGAATTTCATAACAATAAATTATACAACTTAGATAAAACGGACAAATTCCTAGAAAGTAAAAAAACGAAAACCGACTAGAAATAAACAGAAAATGTGAACGCCTCTATAACAAACAGAGACTGAATTAGTAACCAAGACACTGGCCACAAACAAAACCCCACAGGGCCCAGACGGCTTCCCCGATAAATCCTACCAGGAACTTAAAGCATGAAAGTTCCCTACAGACGTTTCCAGAAAAGAAAGCAGACGGGGAGGAGGAGCACTCCCAGCGCTCTCAGGGCGACGTCCCCCTGCCCCCAGACCCGGGAGAGGACGCGGCAAGAAAAGAGAACTACGGAACTGTGACTCCTGTGAAAATAGATGCAAAATGCTCAACAAAATGCCACAAGTAAGACCCAGCACCAGAAAGAAGGGATTACACACTCTGATCAAGTGGGATTTGTTCCAGGAATGCAAGGTTGGATTAACATCTGCACAGCAGTTAACCTAATGCACCGTATCAGTAAAATAAAGGGCAAACTACATGATTATCACTAGAAGAAAGGATGCAGAGAAAGCATTTGATAAACTTCAATGCTCTTCTGTGATGATAAAACAGGGCTTTAGGAGACTGGGAATAGAAAGGAACTTCCTCAGCCTGATAACGGGCACACAGCAAAGACCACGGCGAATGTGGCACTTAATGGCGAGATTCCGAGCGGTTTCCCCTTAAGATCTGCAACGAACAGAGAGGTCTGTTCCCACCACGTCTATTCATCATACTGGAGGTCCTACGCAGCACAGTTAGGCAAGAAAAATAAATGCATCCAGTTTGGAAAGAAAGAAGGAAAAGTATTTCTATTCACAGATAACAAGATTTTATGTAGAGAGAATCCCAAGAAATCCACTAAAACTTATTGTGAATAATAAACAAGTTCAGCAAGAACTTCTACAAGTATTTCTACATACTTCCAATAATCAGAAAATGAAATTAAGAAAACAGTTTCATGCACAATAATATCAAAAAAGAATAAAGCACAACAATGTAGACATGCTTCCTGCCACAGACTTAGAAACTTAAAAACGGTTAGAATGGTAAATCTCACCTCAGATCTACTTCACCACAATAAAGAAAGAAAAAAATACTCAGAAGTAAACTGAACAAAAGAAATGCAAAACTTATGCTCTGAAAACCACAGAATGGTATTGAAAGAAAAGATCTAAGTAAGTGGAGGACATCCCACGTTCGTGGACGGGAATGCGATGCTGTCCTGCTGGCGGTGCTCCCCCTGCCTGATCTACAGACTGAGCACAAGACTCACCAGAAGCCCAGCTGAACTCCTGGTACAAACTGACAGATGGATCCTAAAGTTCATACGGAAGTTCCAATGACCTAGAAGAGCCAAAGCCATCTTGGAAAAGAAGAAAGTTGAGGGATTCAGACTTCTCAATTTCAAAACTTGCCACAGAGTAACAGCACTCAAAACTGTGGTACTGGCTGAAGGTGAGACGCTTAGATCCACAGAACAGGATGCCAGTCTAAAAAATAAAGCCTTCTACCTACGGTCAAGTGATTATTGTCCTGGGTGCCAAAAGTATTCACGGGGGAGAGAACCGCCTTGTAACAAATGACGTCCTGGAGCAATGGGAGGAGAACTGATTTGGAGCCTCCCTTATACCGGGTACAAAAATTAACTCAAACTGGACCAAAGCCCAAGATGTAACACAGCTCTCAGAAGAAACTGTAGGGATGAATCTTCATGAACTAAGGTTTGGAAATGCTTTTTAAGACATAACGCCGAAAGCATAGGCAAACAAAAGAAAAAAACCGATGTACTGTATGTTATTGGAATTAAAGCTTTGTGCTTCAAAGGACATTCTAAAGAAAGCAAAAGGAAACCCACCGATGGGAGAAAATATTTGCAAATCACGTATCTGATAAGGAGCTGTGGCCAGAACACGTGAAGAACTCCTACAGCTCAAAACAAAAAGAGAAACATTCTGATTTTCAGAAAAGGACCTGAGGAGACGTTCCTTCAAAAACAGACCCACAAACGGCCGACAAGCGCGTGGAAAGGGCTCGGACCGTCAGGCACAGGGCGACGCTGCTCAGAACCACAGGCGACTCCGTGTGACGTGCCCTGCGCCGGCCACGACGCGGCAGAGACGGTCGCACAACAGGTGTCGGCGAGGACACGGAGAGATCACGTGTTCGTGCCCCGTGACTGGGGCACACGCACTTCGGGAAACCGTTAGCTGCTAAAAAACGAAAACACGGGGTCACCCTCGCCGCCGCAACCCCTCCCCCGCATTCTTGCCCCAGAGAGTGACACGTCCCCACGGCCACGGGGACACAGGCGTCCGCGGTGGCGTCAGTCGCAGCAGGCAGGCGAGGGGGCTGGGCCCACACCTCGTGCGCAGGGCGCTCTAAACGGGGTTCCTTCGTTTTTGGGAAAACACAGCAAAGCGTTTTGGGGCCACAGTCCTCAGCGTGCAGCGTGCCGTCACCCGGCGAGACCTCAGGCTGCGGGGCGAGCCGCCCGGGGCCCTGGACGGAGTCGCAGCGCGTGTGGCTGAGCGGGAAAGGCGGGACAGCGTGCGGGACGTGGGCCTGAGTGTGGAGGTCCGCGGCAAGCCCGTGTGCAGCGCGAGCCCCGGGACACGCAGAGTCACTCTGGCATCGTCCGCGTAGGTCACGGAGGGAAGGGGACCAAGCAGACCAGGAGCCAAGACTCCCCGAAGCAGGTGCCATAAAAGGAGACCCAGCCCCAGGACCTGTGGCTCGAGGAGCTGGGTGGGGAGTGAGCAGGGGGCCGGGCGGCCGGAGGCGCCAGGAGGCCGGCTGCACACAGGCCCGGGCCCCGGGAAGAGGGGCACTCGCGGGTTCCAGCTCGCTTGGTCCACACAACCCTGCAAGGGTCCTCATTTCACAGATTCAGAAACTGAGGCCCAGAAAAGGCAGTGGCCCACCCAGGGTCACACAGAGAAAATGGTGGCTCTTCCGTGGGCCCCGGGAAGGCCGGCCGAAGGGGGCGCTCAGACTTTCTACGCGGCTGCCGCTCGACTTTTCGGGACGAAATTGTAAAGGAAGGATTTAATGTTCCTGTTGGAGAATTTGGTCCTAGATTTAAAACTAGTAACACCAGGGGCCCCTGGGAGGCTCAGTTGATTAAGCGTCCGTATCCTGATTTTAGCTCAGGCCATGATCTCGAGGTTCATGGGTTTGAGCCGCGCGGAGCCTGCCTGGGGTCCTCGCTCTCTCTGCCCCTCCCCTGCGCGTGCTCTTTCAAGACAAATAAACTGAAAACAGAGTAATAACAACAAAGAAAGGGGGGCAGGTCTGGACGAGGCTGTGGACACACCCACGGGTGAGCGTGCACACGCGCCGCCCGCCGCAGCTCGCGCCTCACCGCTCTGAGCACACGAAGAAAGCTCTGTTCTGCAAACGGAGAACATATCTTGGCGGGTCCACGGGACACTTACAAAAGCAGGGCTTCTGTGTTTGCCCTCGGACATGGAGAAAACCTTCGCTTAGGAAAGGCACACACTTCACAGCCCGCGTCCTCTCCCAGAAAGGCTGTTAAATCACAAACAACAGAGGTTAAAAAATGTCCTGCCTACGAAGCAAGGGAGCGGTTCTTAATAAAGAGAAAGTCCGAACACAAAAGCGACCAAGAATGCCATGAAAAGGACCGTCTTTCACAGCAGGATCGACGTCACAGCTCACGCTGCCGTCGGAGGAAAATCTGTAACTTCTAAAATGCTTGGAGAAGAGAGACTTCAGGTTGAGCGTGACTCCTAATTACGCTTTTAAGGAAAGCGGATCGTCAGGAAGAGGGAAGAGCCCCAGTTGGGGACGTCGAAAACAAAAATAGTGAAATGGTTGTTTTCGGCGAAGAAAGTAAATATATACTAAATAAAGCAGATAAATCTCTCACGGGATGAGCGGGGAGAAAGGCGGAACTCCCAGCTCCGGCGCGGAACAAAGCGCTCACAGAGACGGAGAACGTGAACTCACTGGAGTAACTTGCTCCCAAGTGGCAACATAATTGAAACCCTTGAGGATTAAATGGCAATGAATAAATTACCTCCAAAGAGGCAGCACGTTTATTTGGAACAAATTACCATAAAACGGACTTTTAACAAGAGATTAGAGATCTCCTCCGGCGCAGGGGCCAGCCCGGGCGGTTTTACAGCCTCGCTGGTGTGAGCCCCCGGGAGCGGCGGGCCGGTGGGGGCGCTGACGCGGGGGCGGCGGTCTCCCTTCAAGCTGAGGTTCCCTCGCCGCCAAGACCAGCCATGGGGGGGGCTCGACGGGCGCGGACGGGACTCTCCAGGTCGGACGCGGGCGTGATGCTCCCGTGAGCGGGTGCCCACCCGTGGGTGTAGACGGCGTGCCATCCTTGGCTAGTTAACAGTCGCAGAAATCGGTATCCCGATAATGGGTTGTTCTGCATATGTGCCGTGTAAGTGTGGAAGAAATTTCTGGAAGGGTCATCTTGAAATTTCACAGAGACTGCCGTTTTCGACTCCCTAGAGCCTGTATCCACTCACCCTTCCCGCGCGGGGACTCCGCTTGAAGGGCCCACGAGGCGCGTCACACGCCAGCCGCTAAGGGTCAGGCGAGTACCAGCCCCGTCGCGTGGGTCTGAGACAACTGAGTTAGCGTCGGTCAGAGTCTCAGGGTTCCTTTCTTCCAGAACTGCTTCCACACTCCTGTCCTTCCGTCCTCACGACCCCCAGGACTTCCGGACGCCGGGACGGAACCCGCCCTCGGGAACGGTCGGGCAGCACCTGTTTTCTCCAGATCATCATTTAAAGATGATTTCAGGTTCCGTTTTGCTGTGCAAGATATTTTTATCTTAACTCATTTCTTCATTGAAATAACTTCTGACACACGACATCATCGTCACAATCCAGCTCATGAACAGTCCCATCGGCCCCAGGAGTCCCTGTGCCCCCTGTCCTCCTCCGGTCCCCACAGCCTGCTGGCCCCGTGGTCCCAGACCGGCGCACGTCCTGTGCTCCACCCTCCCTCCCTCCCTCTGTCTTCCTTCCTCTTTCCTCCTTCCTTCCCTCTCTTCCTCATTCTCTTTCTCTCCCTTCCTTTCTCTTTCTCTCCCTCCCTCCCTCCTTCCCGTCTCTCCCTCCCTCCCTCCCTTCCCTTCCTCTCTCGGTCTCCCTCCCTTCCTTCCCTCCAGCCTGGCTTCTTCTCCTCACCATCATCATCCTGGTATCTGACCAGGCCGCTGTGTGTACCCACGGCTCATTCCTTCTGATTTCTGAGGACCATTTCATCGTGGGGCTGAACCACGGTTTACACCCAGCCCCGTAACGATGGGAATCTGCACCGTGTCGTTTTCGTGAAACACGACGATGCGGCTCCGAGTCTGGGCGCCGCACACACGTCTGCCCTTCCTCCCGGATGCGGGCTCGGAGCAGAGTGGCTGGACGGTGTGGAGGGGCCATAACGTTCTCAGAAACTCCAGGCGGTTCTCTGGAGAAGCTGCGCTGTTTGCGTGTCTGCGGGGCCTCACCTCTGCTAGCGTCAGGCCTCCGACTTCCTCGGTTTGTAACACCGTTTCAGAGTGTTAGTGTCCTCGGCACTTCCACGTGGAGATCAGAACCAGCTCCGTAGTTCCCACGGAGCGCTCTGAACCCAGAGAGCAGTCCCGAGGCGCGTGACGGCACGCCCGGCGCAGCTCCCCACGGGTGCAGGGCTTCCTGGCCTCCTCCCGGCGACGGGTCTCGGTCTGCGGGGCGCACGGCTCCTCGCCCTCGCCAGATCGCCTCCCCGGGTGTTGGGTTTGGATGTTCCTGTCGATGCCGTTGCGGTGGCTGCGTTCAGGGTTGCCCACAGGTTACGTGCTCCGAGGACGCAGATGCAGGACTGATGCCTGCGTGCCCACCGGCTCCGTCACAGGCTCGTTGCGGTGGCCGCCTTCCTCAGGCAGCAGGAGTCCGTGCAGATGACCGAGACATGTGAGCAGGGAGCTCCCGTCCTCCTTCCTGGCCGGGGCCCTGGGGCACCGGGATTTCGGCTTCTGGGCTGTCCCGCCGGCCGGAACCTCCAGGCTGGGGGGAGTAGAGGCGGTCGGAGCAGGCGCTCCTGCGTGACCCCGACCTCGGCAGACGCGCAGCCCATCCTCCGCTGAGCGTGTCAGCTGCGGCACGCAGGAATCCTTCCTCCCTCCTATCGACAGAGAGCGAAGATGACGCGGCTGACCGGAACCCGGTGCGAGTGCCAGGAAGGGCCGGACCCTGTTCTTGTCCCGAACAAGGACCTTCAGCCCAGTGAAGCCGGCCCGGAAGTCACAGAAGCCGTGCTCTGGCTCCCTGCAGGCCGGTGCCAGCCTCCTCCTCAGGCTCACGGGGACAGTGCCCAAAGTCATGGGGACTCATTACAGACCCTCCCTGCAGACCCTGAGACCCGAGATCGCAAGGGGCGTGGCCTCTGTGTCTGTGTTAGGATTCTCCTCCGATTCGAGGGACTTCGGGGAAGTTCCCACCTGTAGGGTCACCATCCAGCCCTCTGCCGTTGAGCAGCTCCGGGCTCCCGTCCTGGGGACACTCTGTCCCCAATATGAGGGCCTGCGGCCATCAAAGGCCTCTCTCTACGAACTCCCAGGCAGGCTCACTGAAACGAGCCAAAGTGTCCTATGGGCTCCGCAGGGGGAGCGTCCCCAAGGGCCAAGAAGGACTCCGCCTCCAGAACACAGGCCAAGTGCGGGCAGCACGCTGTGCACTCCTGCCCGGAGCTCCCGCGTGGACTGGCTGAGGAACGGCGGGTGGACCCAGATCACACACACCCAGCAAGACAGGAACCGACGTGCCAGCCCACACGTTGGCAAGTGCAGAGGAAAAAGAGGGTCAGGGGTGCCTGGGGGGCTCCATTGCCTGAGCATCTGACTTCGGCTCAGGTCATGACCCTGCAGTTGTGGGGTCAAGCCCTGGATTGGGCGCTGCGCTGACAACTCAGAGCCTGGAGCTGCTTCAGATTCTCTGTCTCCTTCTCTCTCTGCCCCTCCCCTGCTCATGCTGTCTCTTTCTCCCTCAAAAAATAAACATTAAAAAAATTTTTTTAAATTAGTTTGTGTTCACCTATTTTCTTGGAATAAAAGTAAAAAGTCTCCCCCTGATACGTGGGGACAGGCCTGTTATGACAAGAGGCTGGATTTGTCTAGAGAACCCCGTGCCCGTAAACCCATGCCACAGACGTTCTGCACGGGTTCACCGGCTCATCCCGCACAAGGAACAGCTTCTCCAGAGCGACGTCCCCTCAACAGGGCGCACGGGGGCGGAACACACACCGGCCCGCGTCTGCAGACCCGCAGGAAGCACGCCCGCCCCAGGAAGAGTCAGGGAGGTACAGCGAGCAGAATCAGACTCTCCAAGAACCGTAGAGGGTGACACCGCATGACAGCGGTGACGGGAGGAGCACGTTCAAGCGACTCGGAGACTCCACGCTGTAAGTTCCAGGAAGACAGACACAGGACGAGCAGGCCAGGCCCTCACTGGGGGATGCGCAGAAGGAACGGAAACGGACCCCCTGGCGAGTGGGCTGACCCGCGGATCAGACGCTTCCACCCAGCCAGCACACGGGCAGAAGTTGCCGGAAACACAGCGTGGGAAAACCAAGCAGGAAGATCCCAGAGACGGCGCAGGGGCCAGGCCGCAGGGGCGGGCGGCATCTCTCGGGCAGACCAGAGCGTTTGGGGGGCGGTCGTGTGTGCCAGGTCCGTGCCAGCCTTCCACGTTGGGTGAACATGGACCCACAGACCCCCCGCAGCAGCAGAGCAGAGCGGACGGACGGAGGGAACCCGCTGCCCGGGGTCGCCCGCGTGGGTGTGCAGGTCCCGGGCGAGGCCCTCAGAGTCCCCGGGGCGGCCGGGCCACCCCTAGGACGGCCGGGCGCTGCCACCGCGCCTGCCGAGCGTTCACAGGGAACACGGATCTCAACCCGGAACCTTTTCCCAACTTGACCACCAGCCAACGGCAACGGCAAAACACAGAGGTTTCCGGCAAAGACTGAGCTGACGGTCGACAGACCATCACCGAGGGAACGGCCGCAGGAAGGAGGCCGTTGAATCCTGGAAGGGAACCCGGCAGACCTGGTGGGCGGTGTCAGCGAGTCTCCGCCGTGGAGACAAGGGACGGATTCAGAAGATTCAGAAGGCAAAGCCCAGACATGAGGCAGGGGCGGCCTGTGGGGCGGGGGGGGACCCAGGGCAGGGGCTGGGGTCCTGGGGGGCCGCCACTTGCCTAAGGGGAGGCCGCCGGGCCAGGCCTGGTAGGTGGGACCGCAGCCTGTGCCCCCCAGCTGGACCCCCACAGGTGGGTTCTCAGCGGCACGTCTCCAGCACGGATTCCCGAGCTCGGTGGGCTCTGACCAGCCTGGGGTGGAAGTGGGGGTGCCCCCGGCGCCTTGCACCCTGCCCTGCCCTCAGGGGTCGTCCCCAGGTTGCCCGGGGCTGCAGGAGCCCCTCCCGCTGGCCTTGGCTCCTCTGACTGCCCCACCCCCCCGCCGTGACTGTGTGCTCCAGGCGCCAGCCCGGCCCGAGGCTTGTCCTGCCCAGTCCCCGTCCACACCACCCCTGGCCCGTGGACCCCCGGGGCCCGTCTGACGCCAGCAGGCTCCTGGCACTAGTCCCGTCTCATGAAGGAGGGTCACGTCAGCTGGCGGGAGCCCACAGGGGCCACCCCACGAGGACGGCAGGTCACGCCCACCTCGCCTGAGGAACGCAGGTGGCGGCCGGGTGGTGACTGCGCCCCCACGGCGCCTCCGTCACAGCTCTGAAACCACCTCCTCCAGGAAGCCTGCCAGGCCGCGCCCGATGCTCGTCTCCCAGAGGCCCGCATGTCTCCCTCCCTGATGCCAAGCCCTGCCCCACCCTGGGGCCTCGCCCTCATGCCCAGCGCGGCATCCTGACGACCAGGACAGCACAAGCAGCTGGGGGGCTGGAACCCGCAGGAGGAGTAGGGACAGGAGCCTGGAGGACAGAGCTCGCAGGGGTGGGGGGATGCGAGGCTCAGGTGCCAGGCCTCCATCCTGCCGGGGGTGGAACTCGGCATGGCCGCTTGCGCCCTGTGGTGCGGGGGCTGCGGGCCCTTCCCAGGGATGAGGCCCCCTCTCCCTCACCAGGGCTCTCAAGAGCCCCGATGCCACCGTGGGCTGGGGGCCCCGGGACCGCGGCGGGCCGGGCTGGGCTGACTTGTGCCGGCGGGAAGGACCAGCCCTCGGAGCAGAAGCCCGACTTTCCCCGCACTTGAGCCTCATTAACATTCCGCAGGCAGCCCCGGGCACTTAATAACAGCAAACAGGCTGAATGGACGGCCCCACACTCAGCAAACAGCAAGAGATGCTTCTCCCCAGGCCGACCTGCCCATTAGCATTTGCAGAGAGCCCCCATTTGCATTGCGACAATGGTCCTGCCCCCGAATCCGGAGTTGGGGGGGCACCAGGCATTCGTTGGCACAATTGTCCCTTGTGCCCACTCCGGGGAGCGGCGGGGGGTGCGTCCTGGCGGCTCACCGGCGATGTGGCCAAATTCAGGCCGGAGCGGAATCCTGGCAACATGTGATGGGCCCGCGGTGGCCCGGTGCCCGGTGGGCGCCCCCGCCCAGCCCACCGCCAGCCCTGAGGCGCGGGCAGCAGCCGCAGCCCCTTTTCCGGAACACGTCTGCCTTTCTCCGGGGACTGTGACCAGACGCGGGAGGAAACGTCAGGGGTCAGCCGCCTGGGGACCGCGCACTTGGCGGGCCAGGCGCCCGTCAGCACAAAGGGTCAGGAACAAATGCGCCTGCCCCTCTGACACCACCCTCCCGGTGCTGATCGGCTAGCTCGATCTGGGGGGTGCTGGGAAGGGGTCCGAGGAGTGAGAGGCCACACGGCAGTGACGAAGGAGCAAAGGCTCACAGCGTCGAGGACGCCCCCCCGGGAACGGGGATCCACACGGACGGGCCGCCTCCTTTCTGCCCGGCACGGGGCGCCAGCCACGCAGCAGGACCAAGGCGGGCTGGCACCCAGCAGCCGAGCCCGCCACAGAGCGGGAGGAAGGGTCCCTCCGGGCGGGGTCTGTGGGGGAAGGGCAGGACGCAGACGGGCGGCCACCAGGCCGGGGTGGGGGGCGGGGGGCTGAGCGCTCGGGCCTGTCCCCGCGCAGGCTGCTCACCGGGGCTGTCACAGGCGTCCACGGAGAGCTGGTCCGGCCTCCGCTCCTCCGCGGCGGGCTCGCACGTGATCTGGGGGACTGTGAGCGTCTTCTCTCCGGGACTCGCCCCGCCGTCCTTGTCCAGCTTGAACTTTTTCTTCTTTACCTAAAATCACGAGCAGTGAGCCGGTGCCTCCCAGGGGGCTGCCTGCCCCAGGCCCTTAGCCCCTGCTGGGCAGCTGCCAGGGGGAGGGGGCCTGCAGACAGGGGTCCTATGGGGGGGGCTCCGCATGGGCGCTGCCCGGCAGCTCGGGCTGGGGGCCAGTGAACAGGAAACACACAAGACTGCACAAGGGCTCGCGGGGATGAGGGCATGTCCGGCACGTGGTAGGAGCGGTGAGGGGCCAGCCCGGGGCCGGCCGAGGTGACGTGGAGGCGGAGGTGCGGGAATGGGGGCCACCCTGCTCCCCACACCTGCCTCATCCCAACACTCTTGCCCAGAGCCTGCCTGAACCCCCGAGTCCTCCCCGAGCAGAAGTGCCCCCTCTGTCCCCACCGGCGCCCACCGGGCCCAGCACAGAAAGCCTGACATCAGGGCCCTCTTCAGAGCCTCCTTCCCAGCAGCCGGCCAGAACCCGGCCCTTCCTGTTCCTGGGACCCCCTGTGGGCCACCCACAGCCCTGTGTGGCCCCGAGCCAGGGGGACCCCCAGTTGGTGAGGTCCAGCACAGGTGCCCACGCCCAGCGCCCAGGGTGGCACCAAGGCCTCAATGTGGCGCAGCTGACATGCCAGCGTAGTGCCCGGGGGCCCCCCCACCTCTCCCAGCCCTGCAGGTGGGGGCCGTTACCATGACGGACTTCCTAGGCTTGGGGCTCGGGGACGCCAGGACGTGGCTCCGGGCGGGTTTCCGGACATAGATGTTCCAGGTGGAGGACTTGGGGTTCTCGGCCGCGTAGCACCTCCACGCCGTCTGGACAGCACAGGGGACAGGCGGTCAGCCGCCAAGCCCGCCCGCCCCCACCTCCCAAGCCGGCTCCTGCGCCAGGCAGCTCATGGCCTCGTGCAGCGGCCAGCACCTGCGGCTTGGACGTCACAGGAGCCCTGTCTGTGAACCCCGGGGTCCCTGCCACCGCCCCTCCTGGCCAGGTCCCCCTCCCCCAGATGCAGACACCCATCAACTGCCCCGAGGAGGGGCAGTTCTGGTGAGCGCAGGGACAGACACAGACACTGAGGATGCCGGGGCCTGTGGGGCATCAGGAAGTGGGTACGGGGGGACCGGGCCCCACCCAGAAGCCCACATATGGGGTCTTGGTCCGGCACTGCCTGCAGCTGCGGGGAGGCCCTGGACCCACATTCTAGAGAGAGGCCCACGGTGGCCGCCACGCAGGAATGACGCAGAGGGGGACACCGCTGCACGGGATCCGAGCGGAGGACACGCTCTGTCCTGGCGGGCAGCAGGGACGGGGGGGGGGGTAGTTGGCACCGCAGGGCTGGCAGGGTTCCGGGAGGCCGTGACACCACCCAGGACGGCCACAGGCCTGGCCCTCTTGACCACGTGCCGCCTCCCTGTCCCACCCTCCCCACAGACGCATGGCGGCCACCGCTCGCTTCCCGCCTCGGGCCCCGGTCGCGCCATGGCAGACGTGTCTGCACCCCTTGGGCCAGCACCAGGCCCGGCCCTCGCAGCGGTGCTCAGCCCTGGGCACCAGTGCCTCCAGGAACCTGCCGAGCCCCCCTCCCGCTGCCAGCCTGCCCACAGCGGCCCAGGCTGCTTTTATGGGCCTGATTTATGGTCTCCCCGAAAGGAGAAGCCATGGAGCCATAAAACCAGGCCATTTCCTTCCCGTCCAGGTCCACCGTCCAGGCCCCAGACGATGGGTTCCGGAAGGGTCCGGAAGGGCTTCAGAGGAGCGAGGGGGTGCCCCTGGCTGAGCTGTGGCTCCAGGCCGAGCAAAGCCTGATGGCTGCTGTCCCCGCCCAGGGCCCTGCCTGGAGCAGACGGTGGAGCAGACCAGGGCCCCGGTGTGACCCTAGGACCATCCCTGGGGGGCATTTGGCACCGGGTGTGGCTGCCTGGCTGGACACTGACAGGCCTGCACCCCAGGACCCCCGACCAGCTGCTCCCCAGGCAAGACCTGGGCCCCCTCACCCCTGCTCTGTCCCCGGGAAGCGGCCGGCAGCCCTTTGGGACCCTGTTTTCAGCCTGAGTCTCGTTTGTGCTAAAAGGACCAGCCATCTTCCAGTGAGTCCGGGGCCTGGGGCCGTGGGGCTGACCATCCGGGGGCCGCCGGCCTCAGAGGCTCCGTCTCCTCCAGCACCCAGGCCTCATCACAGCAGCCTTGGGGTCCCCGTCGGGTCCTGAGGTGCCGTGAATCCAGAGTGTGGTTGGGCTCTCGGCCCACCAGGCCTCACCTGCTATTACCCGGGGTCCCCCGGCTGCGTGGGGGGCGGGGACTCCCAGCAGGCACCTGTGCTGCACCAGCAGGGCCCTGGACCCTTGGGGAGTCCCTCCCAGACTCGCCCCTGTGCCGAACGAAGGAGGTGACCATGAAAGGAGGGCAAAGGGGGGGCCCGCTGAAAGCCCACCCCAGACCCGGGACTGGCCAAGGCACATCCCCGTCCCCAGCACCCACTCTCCCACAGGGCCCTCCAGGGAGGGAGACTCCGGCTCCAGTGCCCACCCCATCGGCATTGCCCGCGTCTCCCGGGAGAAGCACGTCTGCGCTGGGGCATCGGCTCGTCCGCACTGTGGAGGGACCCACGGCCACGGAGCCTCGTGAGCTTTGAGGCCTAGAATGGGTCCCGACTCCCAGAGGGGACACAGCCTGCATTTAAGCCCCAGGCGCGAGGCCGGGCGTAGCGACGGCGGGCACGTCACCTGAATGAGAGAGGCCGCCGCCGGAATCTGCCTGTTGAAGTGCTTCTGCCGCTGCTTCTGCTGGACCTTCAGGGCGAAGCCGGAGCCGAGAATCCCCTGCGGAGGAGCAGCGCGCGCTCGCGTCCACGCAGGCAGCCGCCGCCCGGCCCGGCTTGGGGGGCACCGAGCCGCGGGCTTGGGCAGCAGCCGTCCTGTCCAAGGGGCACCGCGGCCGCCTCCCCAGGACTGGGGAGCCAGGGGCCAGCTCGTCAGGGAGGGAGCTCCCTGTCCACGGAGGGATTCAGTCACACACCCACGTGGATGTCCATGTGCTCTATGTGACCCACGCACGTGCACACAGACCCCACACGCACAGCACAGCCAGCGCACCAAACGCACGTGCACACACGGACACACCCTACGTGCACACGTGACACACGCACCCATGTGCCCGTCTGGCCTCTGGGAAGGATCCGAGCTGGGCCCAGGCCACAGCGCCAGCGAACCCGCACCCTCGCCAGGCACGTGACAGCTGGGATCCGTGTCTCCCCAAGGCCCCTCGGGCCAAATGCGCCAACCCCCGCCCCCCGCAGGCCGCCCCCGCAGCAGCGGAGGTCAGAGGGCTCAGGCCTCTGTAAGCGGGCCTGCTCCCCGGGACCCTGCCGCCCGGGGCCCGGAGGAGGCGGGGCACCTACTGCTGGGAGCGCGAAGAAGGAGATGGCAAACACGGAGAAGCAGGAGGCGATGGTCTTCCCAACCCACGTCTGGGGCACCTTGTCCCCGTAGCCGATGGTGGTGACCGTGACCTGCGAGAGGGGCAGGGATCGGCCTTCAGGCCCCAAACTCGGGACGGGTGACCGTCGAGCCCAAGCCCGCCGTTCTGCCGACGCAGAAACGGAGTTCCGGCCACCATCGCCGGGACGCCCGGGGCTCGGCCGACGCCAGTGTGATGCCCGCGCACAGACAGGGTCTCCCGGGCGTGCACAGGGCCTGCCCCGGACGCACCACCAGGGGGCCCGTCCCACGGGAGGGCCAGGGTCTCACTGCTGCACTGCCTGTCCCATCCTGAAGGGGTCCCGCCACCCGGGCCACCAACGTTGCTGAGCCGTGCCCACGGGAGGCCGGAAGCTCACCCGGAGGCTGGTCCTCCAACCAGGAGCCCGGACAGGGATGAGGCACCGCTTCCTGACGCCGCCTCAGGCACCAGATGTTCCCAGAGAACCAGACTCGGCTCGAGCCTTCTTCTTGGTGGGGGGCCAACCGTCAGAGCGTGCGGCAGGGCCACAGGCACGGGGCTGCCCCCACCCCACCCCTGCATCTGAGGTTTGCCCCCTGGGGCCTCCCTCATGAGTCTGAATGCGGCTCCTGCCGGAGTCCAGGACCCACCTGGGCTGTGCCCGTCACTCAGTTCCGATGTCCCTGGCCCATCTGCCTGGGGTCTGGGGCCTGGGGCTGCCTATGGGCTTTGCAGGGTCTTGGCCGGGGAACCTGGGGCCTCACATGTGTCTTGTGGGCAAACACGCTCACGTTTGCACGGCGGCATGGTGGCAGGCAAGGCAGCCCAGAGTGCCCACCCGGCCTCCTGCCTTTGAGGTCCGCGTGGCCGGCACCTGCCTGCCCTGTGACCGTGTGGGTCTGGCCAGTCCTGTCCGGGCAGCCTGGCCTCTGCCCTTCGGAGCCTCCAGTCTGGGCCCAGGGTGAGCAGCCCTTGGCAGGACCAGGAAGGTCTGCACGGGGCCTTCACTTGACCCCCCTGCCCCGAGGACACAGCGTGGGGAACGGGGGACACAGAGCCAGCGTGGGAGGGCCCAGGCTGAAAGCAAGGTCCAGTCAGAAAGTGGGGAGGTCCACCGTGGTGACTGCCATCCGTGCCGCGACCCTGGTGGGTGCCTTCCACCCACCACAGGGCTCGGGGGGAGGAGCCCCATGGCCACAGGCAAGCAGGGACGCACATGTGTCCGCTCGGAGCTGCCAGGGATGGAGACAGGCGCCGCCAGGGGGCCCAGGGACACCCACAAGCGCGTCAGCACACGGCCATCCGGGCAGGTGCCGAACGTCCGCGGCCTGACCTTGGGCCTCTCATGACGTCACTGTCCCTCAGAAGCCCTCATCTCACACCGACACTGGGCACGTGGCACTGCCTACTGCCCGGACCTTTAAAGGGACCAGCAGAGCCCACGGAGGTGGGCGCACACCCCATGCAGATGGGACAGCACACACGCACGCCAGCTCGCACACGCGCCAGCATCTCGCACGCGCACTCCAAGCAAGCAAGGGCACGGAAGAAGGGGCCGGTGCCCACGCCAAGCTTGACACACTCAGGTGTTTCCAGGCCCACCTGGGGCCTCGCACAGGCCTGGCGGGCGGAGCCACAGGCACGCAGTTGTGGGGGCCCCGGGCTGTAGGGCGTCCTCCCTGGAAGGCCTGTGCCCCACGTGTGAGGCCTGGGCCCCAGCTGCCTGTGCCGAGGGCTCAGTGCCTGGAGCAAAGGCAGGGCTGCAGAGGGGGGAGGGCATCCGGGACGCAGCCCCCAGCCCTCTTTCAGAAAATAAAGTTTTTCATGAAGTTATTTTACTTATAAAGACATAGAACGGCCTATTAACGTCTTAATCAACACAGACACGTTTCTGAACTTCCGTCGTGTTCACCTGCGTGCGGAGTGCGGACGTGTAACCTGGCTCTGCAGCGACTGTAAGAGTGGAAGGTGGCCCCGACACCAGCGGGCTTGAGAATGGCTGCCAGGCGGGGAGAGGCGGGGAGAGGCAGGGGAGAGGTGGGG
>PISW01013909.1:0-14540 GCA_004023785.1 Mungos mungo
TATTCCTGGCTGTCTACCTCATCACTGTGCTTGCAAATCTACTTCTCATGTGCCTTGTTCAGGTTGACTCCCGGCTTCACACACCCATGTATTTTTTCCTCTGCAACTTATCTCTGGCTGACCTCTGCTTTTCTACCAACATCGTTCCTCAAGCCCTAGTCCACCTGCATTCCCAGAAGAAGGTCATTTCATTCACACGCTGCGCAGCTCAGCTTCTACTCTTCCTCATATTTGGGTGTACCCAGTGTGCCTTTCTGGCAGTGATGTCCTATGATCGGTATGTGGCCATCTGCAACCCTTTGCATTACCCTAGCATCATGACTTGGAGGGTGTGTGTCCAACTGGCTGCAGGATCATGGACCAGCGGCATTCTGGTGTCTGTGGTGGATACCACTTTTACACTAAGTCTACCCTACCGAGGCAGCAATAGGATTGCTCATTTCTTTTGTGAGGCCCCTGCAATGTTGATCGTGGCATCCACAGACACTCGCACTTCAGAGATGGTCATCTTCTTCATGGGTGTCGTGATTCTCCTCATACCTGTTTCCCTAATTCTGGTATCCTATAGTCACATCATTGTGACTGTGGTCAGGATGAAGTCAGCTGTGCGGAGGCTCAAGGCTTTTTCTACCTGTGGCTCCCACCTCATGGTGGTCATCCTTTTTTATGGGTCAGCAATTGTCACTTACATGACTCCAAAGTCTTCCAAAGATCAGGAAAAGCTGGTGTCTGTGTTCTATACAATGGTGACACCCATGCTTAATCCCCTCATCTATAGCCTGAGAAACAAGGATGTGAAGGGCGCTCTGAGGAAAGTAGCCACAAGGAATTTCTCATGCAGGCTTGAAATCTTCCACTGACAGTGAGACTCTCTTGGCTCCCTACTTATAAGACTTGCTGAGTAGTTCCTTTAGCAAGATTGGAATATTGTAAGATTCGTGGGCCTTGTTGTGGACCCACCTTCCATTCTTCATCTAGTACCTCCTTTGAAGAAGAAGGACAATAATTCATGGGCCAATACAATGCCGGTCTGCTCCCTTCTTTGGTTTTTTTGGTATCTAAGAGTTAGAAAACCAGGTAAGAAACATTCATATTTTATAAGCTCTGGAACCTATAAAATCTGTCTTTTTTAAATCATGTTTTATATATTACTATAAATCTCTCCCAGATCTTACTTCAACTCTTGTATCTTTTGAATCTCTTTGCATTATCAAATAATCAATAAATTAACAAACATTATTTAATCATTTACTATGAACTTGGTGCTAATGTATGGTGCCTGCACATGAGTCTGTATGTGTGTTTGAAGTGGATAGTGAAGAGTATGGTATAATTAAGCTGAATATGTGAGTTCTGCTGTCCTTCTCACACTCTGCTCACATCCCTAATAAGTGACATGAATATTTTATCTATCAGATAAAAGTAAAGACAGGATTTTGGAAGCTAACAAGAGATAGTGACATCCCATGGTTAGCAACAGTAAGAAAGAAGCTGGTACCAACCCTGTGCCTGAAGGACAATTAGAACTTGGAAAGGGTAGCTGTCTGAAAGCCAGCAGACAGGAGCTGTGGACTTAGGTGTATGGAAGTGAATAATCCAAAGGAATAAATATTTCAAGTTCATTCTCTACCTATCTTCTGACTTCCTGTTACTGTATTAAAAAAATCCAGGATAAGCTCCCCATCTGAAGATACTTATTTTAATTCTGTCTACAAAGTCCTTTTTCCTTTGTAAGGTAACATATTTATATGTCTTGGGGATGAGGACATGGACATCTTTAGGGAACCATTGTTCTGACTACCACACAAGGACAAGTAAAATAAATGTAAATGTAAATGTAAAGGAGTGATTAAAGTTGGGCTAAAATTGGGGATTATGTATGTATAGTGGTATCAATCCACTTAGCTGTGCGATTGGTATTATCCAAACAGAACCCCGTGATCTATCTTTTCATTTACAAATTCTTGCATTGATAATTTAGAATGTGCTGCCTTTCTAGATCCCTTCCTACCTGAAAGCCATTGCTCCCTGTGTGGGGGATTGAACTAGTCCTATTACCTCCATAGCACACAGAGTTAGAGTTATTTATAGAGTCTGTGGAGAGGACATGTCTATGCAGTGAATGCTATTTTACTCTGTTAATTTCATTAATTAACACAAAGCTGTGGTGCACACTTCCCAAGTCTGTTATTATACAGGAATCCAGGGTTGGACTATGTTCACTGGACAAAGCCATAAAGACAGGCTGCTACACTGGTTGAGTGATATGCAGGCTTAAAAAGGACAGTTGATTTCACCTAATCACAACAAGATTACATAAAACATTTAGTAAACAAAACGTGTTTGGGTTATTCACAGCAGTTTCCTAGAATTTTGTTCACTTATACTGAACTTGGGATTCCTTTACACACCATCTGTCAAGCAATTCTCATATCCAAGGTGAATAATTTGAGACTGAAGCAGGGTCCATATGAAGTAGTCTTTCTCCAAATAAGGCACAAACCAATTATTGTCGCAGAGGAAGAAGTCCTAATTTTCTATCCTGTAAACCTGGGTACTTTACTTTATAAGCCAGGAGAGGTTTTTAAGTATTGCTTTATTATTTCTTTCTCACTAGAACATAAATTCCACAAGTTAAGAAATTTGTCTATTTTTTTCAGCAATGTATGTTCAGAGCTTACACCTAGTCTCACACATGCTGAATGCTGAGTAAAAATGCATTGAAATTTTGAGTTCAAATTCAAAGTTTGCTGAAAAAAAGTGAGTGAAATAATGAAACAAAACTCTATTATTTATTATCATCATTATCATATATTTACCTTGTAAGGAAAAAAGGTCCTTGAAAGTTGTGGGTAGAGCTTTTAGACAAATAGAAAAATGTAAAGCTGAAGATTATAAAAAGACATGGGTGAAGAAGTTCAAGAAAAGTTAAAACAAGTGAAGAATGGCAGATTTTAGGGATGTTATCAACCTCCAGATAGGCTCCTAAACTGTGTAAATTGGCAGCATCCTCAGATGCATTGGTACCACAGTCCCACAGAATCCTGGACCTACAGAAGTTCTCTTTCATCATTCATGATCTTTCATTCAGAAATGAATCCTAGTAAAGTCCAAAATTCTAGCAGGTAGAGCATGACTCCTAGACTGAGGAGATACCAAAACCCATTTGAGGAATTTTTTTCTCTCCTTTGTCTTTGCCTTCCACCCCTTCAGTTTCCATCTCAGTCAGTCAGAGTTTCTGAGGGCCCAGGGTCCTGCGGATGACTCGCCTCAGTGCAGACTTCACTTCACTGTTCCTTAAGCTGTAAATGATGGGGTTCAACATGGGAGTCACCACTGTGTAGGAGAGCGAAAGCAGCTTCTTGCTCTCAGGAGAGGTACTGGACCGGGGTCGGAAGTATGTGAGGATGGCAGTGCTGTAGAAGAGGGACACAACCAGGAGGTGGGAGGAACAGGTGGAGAAGGCCTTGCGTTTCCCCTCAGCTGAGGGCATCTTGAAGATAGTGGAAAGGATACGGACATAGGATCCCAGGATCAGCAAGAAAGGAAAGAGGATGAATAAGACAGTGGCTGTCAGAGCCTCCAGTTCAAACAGAGAGGTATCAGCACAGACCAGTGCAATGACAGGGGGGCTGTCACAAAAGAAGTGGTTCACTTTGTTGGGGCCACAAAAAGGGAAGCTGAAAATCCATGTGGTTTGCACAGTGGCCACTGGAAACCCTGAGAACCAAGAGGCAGTTGCTAGCTGGGCACAGGCCCTGCGGCTCATAATGATTGGGTAGCGCAAAGGGTCACAAATGGCCACATAGCGGTCATATGCCATTGTAGCCAGGAGGCAGCACTCAGCAGCCCCAAAGAAGAAGAAGAAATACATCTGAGAGGCACAGCCAAGGAAGGAGATAGTTGTATCTTGGATCATCAGAGTCCCCAGCATCTTGGGCACAATGACCAAGTTGAAGCCTATCTCCAGGAAGGACAAGTTCCTGAGGAAGAAGTACATAGGATTTTGTAGAGCTGAGTCAGCTGTAGTGACCAGGATGATGAGAACATTCCCCATTAGGGTAACCAGGTAAACAGTCAAAAACAGGAGAAATAGTAGAGCTTGTAGCTCAGGAGATAAGTTTGAAAAGCTCACAAGGACAAACTCACTGACAATTGTCCAGTTTCCCCACATCATTCTTCTGCCCAGGATTTCATTGAAATTCATGTTCCAGGAAGGTAGAAGTCTCCATATGGTATTTAGACCTCTATTATACCCTTAGAAAACCTCCTATGGCCTCATTTTCTACCTTTCTTGTTACAGTTGCAAATCAAAAGGTATACTTTCCAAAGTGTAAAAAAATATGCTGTCGATGGGATTCATAATTTTTTGTAAGAATACTAACCTTTTTTCAGACTGAACTGAGGCACACCATAAATATCTATATATCTCCTGACTTTGCTCTATAGAGATCAAAATCACAGCTTCATGTTGGGGTCCCTACCTTATCTTTCTTCAACATTCAGTGGTACTAAAAAAAGCAGCCAGGCCAAACATTTCTGATGAGAAGGGTCTTAATGCACAATGAAAGGTGATGAGGTGAGCCAGGGTGTTTTCTGCAAAATGAAAGGGTAGGAAAGAGAAAATCAAGGAAGTTACCAATGATCCTGAGGAGAAGAACTGAATGTGTCCAATCTCAAGCAGCCCACCCTCAGGATGATTTCAGTATATTGGAGGAATACCCAATATATTCTATATTCAATATAAATATACTCATTTCTAAACTCAGAATATTGCAATTTGTACAAGGAGACATGGAATATAGAGACTGTGGTTTATTTTAATCCCTGAGTTAAATATTCTTCATATAGCTATATGTGATCAGAAAACAGAACACAGACTCAAGACAGAGTCAGACCATAGAAAGAATCTCAATGTACTGCATATAAATCCTATCATTGGTTTCTGTTAGTTGACTTGCATCTTGGTTTTCAAGAAATATGACCTCAAGTTTTACATGTTAATAAATAAAGACCAACTCAAATATGAAGACTAATAATATTAAATCCTGTGAGAAAAAAAGTAGAAGGTTTCATCAGGGCATTAAGAACTAAACTTCAAAATTGAGACATGGAGTTCTCATGAATATAAACTTAAATAAAAGGGATAAATCTAAAGCACTTTCATGTGCCTGGTACAGAACACATGCTAACCATACATGGAAACCACTGTAGTTATTATGAGATAGCTCTAGTCCCTACGTTTCAATCTCTAAGAGAAAAGAATAATCTATTCAATAAATATTGATTATCTTCTCTGTGCCGACACCGTTCTAGACACTGAAGAGAATACATCAGTAATAAAACAAACAAAAAAAATCTCTGCCCTCATATAACTCATTTTCTAGTAGGAAAGACAGAGTGTAAACAAATTACATAAGTAGGATGTATAGTATATTAGGTGGTTGTAAGAACAATAGAGAAGAGTAAAACAGTGGAGTAGGATATGGGTATTTGAGGTGTGGGGAGTGTCAGAGAAGGCTTTCCTGAGCAGATAATATTTGAGTAAAGTACTGAGCATGTGCAAGATATGGTCAAGTTGGTGAAGGAAGGAGGGTAGTAAACAGCAAAAACAACAAGAGGGGCATCTGTGTGGCTCAGTCACTTAAGCGTCCCACTCTTGTTTTCAGCTCAGATCATTCAGCTCATATCATGATTTCATAGCTTGTGAGTTCGAGGCTCATGTCAGGCTCTATGCTCACAGCCTGGATCCTACGCTGTCTCTCAAAAATGAATATTCAGAAAAAAAAAATAACAGTGAGAAAATGCCATTTAAAATTTTTTGCTGATTCCTATTCATAATTTTTAAAGTTTATTTATGTTTAGAGAGAAACAGAGAGAGAAAGAGAGAAAGAGCACGAGTGAAGGAGGGGCAGAGAGAGGGAGAGAGAATCCTAAGCAGGTTCTGTGTTGTCAGCGGGAAGCCTGATGGGGATGCTATCAGCATGGAGCCCCATGCAGCTCTCAATCTTAGTTAGTGAGATCATGACCTGAGCCAAAACCAAGAGTCAGGCACTTAACCAAGTGAGCCAACCAGGTGCTCGCATGTTTGCTATGAAAACTTTGATACATTGTCAATTTCCAAGTAAGAGTTAACACTTAATGAGTACCACATAAGTGCCAGACACTATTCTAAGTGTTATGTTAAGTCTTGCAACAAACTGAAGATATAGGGATTGTTAGTAGCCCCACTTCACAGCTGAGAAGCCACAGAAAAGTTGAATAATTTTTTCCAAGGTTACATAGCCAGCAAACGTTGGCATCAGGACATGCTTTTTGGGTAGTTTGACTCTGAGTCATGGCTTTACCCATCAGGTGACCCACTCACTTAAGAATGCAAAGGAGTCTGAGCTCATAGGTGAGGGCAAGACAGAGTTTTTGGCATAAGATGGTAGTAACAAGGCAGAAAGCAAAACAATTTCTAGAGAAGATCAGAAAGTTTCAAGGTATTAGCAACACTGGAGAGCTGGAATACCACTTTCATGGTCCTAATATTAGAATAATTATTAATTTATGTTTCCATCTCATATTTTAGATGGTGTAGTACTACTTGAAAGTAGAAATTGTGTGGAAAATTTAACATTTTATCCCAATTCCTAGCAAGGTAGATGCCCATTAAATTGTTAATAAATAAATGAAGAATGAACAAAATATAAAAAATAATCATGGAAATATCTGTATAGACAGAGTATAGGCTTAGTGAGCCCCATTTAGAAGGAATTCAGATACAAAGACTACATACGTCAATGATATGGCTTCAAACAACTTACACAGAATTAGAGTGATAAGGGTTATAAATTACACCTATCATCTTCCTCTATCCCAAGCCTCCTTTTATCTATCTCATTTCAGGAAATGACACCATCCAGTCTGCATGACCCAGGAGTTGGGACAAAAATCCTTTAATTCAACCCTAAACTTCATTATTTTTCCTAAACGCCAATTCCTAGTGTCACCTTCTACATCCCTACTCTTATCTTCTCTGGCCTGGAATATTCCAGGAATCTGATTCTAGTTCATTCTCTACAAATCATCCTTGACTTGTGTGTGCTCTGACAGCAACTCCAGTTAAGTTACTCACCTGCCCACTGTCTATTATCCTTGAGAAAAGTACAAAACCTTTAATAAAGTCTTTTTCTCTGGTATCTGCTTATTTTTCCAGATTCAAATCCCCTACACAGCTGATGCTCTGCTTACACAAAAATACTCTCTGTTCTGTGCATACCTCATATTCTCTCACTCCTCCTTGTACTTCTGCATGTGGCTTTCTACTTTTGGAAACCTCTTCCTGCAATTATGTATAATTTCTTCTGATCTTGCAAGTCTCTGCTGAAACATTTTCTTTGTGAAGTTTCCCTGTGCTCCCTTGGCCTAATCAAGAGATTACTCTTTAAGTCTCTTGTAACACTTTGTGTAAAACTCTATTAGAACACTATACAATTGTGTATGTGTACATATTTTCATATTATCTAGTAGTTAATGCCAGGAGGAAAATCTATTCATCATTGTATCTTTTGCACCTAGCAGTGTGCTTGACTCCAAGTTCTTGGTAATTAACATAGCTTAAGTTTAATTTTTATAGCAGTTTGATGACACTATTGGCTCTCTAGTTGAGCCTACAGTTAAGTCCTCTGAATGTGTGTGTGTGTGTGTGTGTGTGTGTGTGTGTGTGTTTAATAGGTTGCACATTTGGTTTTGTTCTCCAATATATATTCATTTTAAAATGTATTGCTACATTCTGAGAAATATTTTAAAAGTTTTATTATAACAGCTTTGCATCACTCACTGTGCCACAGATGTCCACTCCCTTCAAATATTTACTCAAAATGTTTCCTAGGACAGATCCATGGCTCTGGGGTACACCACTTAAGCCATATCAGTGACTTTAATAATTTCAGACATGAGTTGGGTATAGATGAGCAGTTATATGTACTGTTACCTGGAATATGTCTCTTTAATGTCGTAACAAAGATCTCATGAAAGAGTTCATCAAATGCCTTAGTGAAATTTATATAAACCATATCAAACACTCACTCTTTAAGATCTAATGTCAACTGCCTTGTGAAGCTTTTTCTATCTTCTTCCCCAAATGGGTAAGTTACTTTCTCTGTTGTGTTCCCTATAGCATTTTAAAATACCCTTACTCCCACACTAGCTCGCACATGCTCTCTCTCTCTCTCTCTCTCTCTGTCTTCCAAAAATAAATAAGCATTAAAATAAATAAATAAATAAATAAATAAATAAATAAATAAATAAAGTGTTTGCCTAAAGTAAGCAGAGAATCAGAGAAAACGAGTCTTGTCTGGGAGGGAAAGGGCAAGGTCATGAATGCTATCTGGGAAATTTCTTTGAAGAGTTCTAGTTGATCAGTGCAAGAAAGCATGTGCTATGTCTAAACTTGATCACCCCTGAGTGATCAGACAGATATCCCCCACCTCACACACACACACACACACACACACAAAAAACACACACACACAAATACCCTTATTATATCAATCGTTTTGTACTATAATTATTTTTATATTTGTCCTCTCCTACAAACCAAATGGTATACGTCATTATATCCACATTACAATGCCTGATACCTACAAAGTAACAATAAATGTTTGTTGAATCACTAAGTAACATTTATCTTAATGACATTAGTTAATTGGTTTAACATTCTGATATTTATCTTTAAAGGTTAATTAAGTTTATAGTCATGAAATTCTTAGTGAATCCATGATGGAGCAAAGTAATCACTATTATTTTTTAAATGTTTGCAAAAAAGTGTTAAACAATGTTTTAAATTATTGTTTGGTAAGAGAAGTGGGAATAAATGTACAGTTATAAAACACTACACAAATTTGCATTCTTGCCATCACCATCATCATCATCTTCATTATTCATCATCGTCACTATGGATATCATTATAATCTTTATGGTTTCAAAAAGACTCTAAACCAAACCTTTTGGTAAAGCAGTAAGACAGATAGAAAAGAGTCCAATAAAGTGTAGCTGGGACTCAAGATAGTTGAAACTAGAGGAAAACAGCAATATAACATACTTTGAGAATTTCATAATGAAACAACCAGATGAAGCTACTTAGACATTGACCAACATGTAACAAAAGGCTAGGATCTAAAATGTTCTCAGGCCAAAAGTTAAGATGTTATCAAAGAAAATCGCAGTTAAATGGGGCGTCTGGGTGGATCAGTTGGTTGAGCATCCAACTTCCCGTGGGTCATGATCTCATGGTTGGGAGTTTCAGCTCCAAGTCAGGCTTTGTGCTGGCAGCTCAGAGCCTGGAGCCTACTTTGGATTTTGTGTCTCCCTCTCTGCCCCTTCCCTGCTTGTGCTCTGTCTCTGTCTCTCAAAAATAAATAAATGTTAAAAAATTTTTTTAAAAACCTCAGTTAAGGAAGCTGAGGGAAATGCATATTCACAGCGGTAGTTCTTCTGACTTTGTAAGCAGAGATGACTTTCCTTTTTCTTTTAAATAATATCCTACAGAGAATTTCACTTTTTTCCTCCCCTGAAACAGCCCCATCTTGCTGCTTCTTAGGGCCATAGGGCTGCACAAAACAATATGATGACACAATTCAAAACCTTGTATCTGCCTCCCTCCCACAGTTGTAAGTCCATATTTTCTTTCATTTGTTTTGATCCTTCTCTAACCATCCCTTTACAGTGCCTTCTTTTGATGTAGCCTTTTTTCTCTCTTCCATCTCTCTCACCTTTCTCTTTTTTTTTTTTTTTAATTTCTCTCTGTTTCTCCCTACTAAGCAGGAAAGAGATGGAGGAAGGGGGTTTCCTGGATGATACTCTAAAGAACTGATCTTCCCGTAGCTGCATTAATGCAGTTGAGGTTGTCAGGATGTTATTGATGAGGTATATAATTCAGCTACTGCTTTACGACTGGTCTTGCAAGCACAGAGCCTTGGATAAATGTAGTTGTGTTTGCAGGCATCAGAAGCAGTGAGAACTCCAGGGAAGAGGAAATTATGCAGAAACCTGGCTGAGGTGGCGTGGCCAGCTATACCTATATCCAGAGTGTCTCCTTTATGTGGTAACATCTTGAAGATTCCATGCATTATTTCAACAAGAAAGAACAAGATGGTGTACTTAAGAAAACTTGGAAAATCCCACCTACACTGGAGTTTGAGGCCACATAGTTACAATGGCAAGGACTTTAGAGTCATAAATTTGGTGTTAAAGTTCTGGTTATTATTTTTATCTGTGAGTCACAGAGCTACTGACATGACATTTTATGAGTTATGGTTTTCTCAACTGTAAAATGACTATATTACAGATGCCCTACCTACCTGAAGTGTGGCTGTGGGTGTGAAATGAGATAATACATTCACAAGTGCTTCAAACATTCTAAAGCCTAATGCATAACCATTGTTTTTCATCCTTTCCCAGAATACCTAATTTGTCAAAAAGTTCATGTTATTTACTTGAGACCTCTGATCTCCTTTCTTGTTTCCTAGAAATGTGTCAAAGAAGACACATTACCTTGGTAATAAGTCATCATCCTCTTTACAAGAGAGTTCAAGTCTGTGCTCTGTCCACTTTGCTCTTTACTTACCTCCTGTAAGTGAAATTTGTAATCACATTCCAGAGAACCTCTGTGCTGCGTCAGCTGCTCTAGGCTTAGACCAGACTATGTTCAAACAATTGACTCCAGGGGAGTCCTAAAATATAGCTGTATCTGTGCAAGTCATTTCAGAAAATGCCTGGGTTGTGTCTGTGCCAATCATCCTGAAGGTACTCTGGATGTGTCTCAGTCCTCATTGCTGGTGAACTCTGAGGTTCTGCCTTGTCACATTCTCAAAGACACTTTGTCCAGGGCTGTGTCAGACACCCCAGGTAAATCCTGGGCTGTGGCTGAGTCAGTCCCTGTAAAGAAGCTCTCAGTGATGCAGCATTAGTCACTCCAAAGAAGCTATGGGCTGGGTCTGTGTCAACTACTCTAGAGGATTCCAGGCTGGGTCTCAGGACTATTGTAGTCCCTGCTGTTTACTGGGAGTGATTTTCCCCCAGTGTTTCCTCTTCCTCAGGTAAAGTCAAAGGTTCAGTTTCTGACAGGTGTGGATTTTGAAGAATTCCCAGATGTGCAAAAATTCACAAAGATTCTGCAATCCCATAATTGGAAGAAGAGCTTTGCTGTAGCTCTAACTTTTCCTGCAATCATGAGGCTACAAGACAAAGGGAAAAATCAGTGGTCTGTCTATTCTCCAAGGTTTGCACCAGAGAGATGTCAGAAGAGCATGCCAGTATTCTTTTTTACCTCAGTTTTATTGAGATAAAATTTACATAAAACATTGTATAAGTTTAAGGTATATAATGTGATGATTTGATACAAGGAGATATATATATTTATATATACATATATAAATAACATATATATGTATATATATTATATATATACATATATACATATATATATAAATGATTACCACAACAGAGTTACAGTCCATTACTTCACATAATTACCTTTATGTATGTGGTGAAAAGATTTAAGATCGGCTCTCTTAGCAAGTTTCAAGTATACGATAGAGTATTGTTAATGATAGTCACTATGTTGTATATTTTGATCCTAGAACTTATTCATCTTAAGTTTGTACCCTTTGACCAATGTCACCCTACCGAAGCCTCTGATAAACACTATTCTACTTTCCTTCTCTTTGGGTTTGTTTTTTTACAGATTCCACATATAGGTGAGATCAGACAGTATTTGTCTTTCTCTGTATGACTTATTTTACTTAGCATGATGCCCTTGAGGTCCATCCATGTTGTTGAAAAAGCAAAATTTCCTTCTTGGTTATGGCTGATTAATACCACATTGTATATATGTATACATATGCCATATTTTCTTTATCTACTCATCTGTAAATGGACATTTAGATTGTTCCCATGTCTTGGCTATTGTGAACAATGCTACAATGAACTTGGTAGTGCAGGTATCTCTTTAAGAGAGTGATTTCATTTCTATCATTCCAGTATTCTTTTACATCTTGCTTCACTTTTGATTCTCATTGGGCTGGTTCTTTGTGAGTGTTTCTGACCTGGATTCACAAGTTTACAGGCATGGAGAGGATAACTCATTATCATTGTCTAAGCCAGGTGGAGAAGCAGTTGGTTGGCAATACTGTTGGTTGGGGGAAGATATTAACTTCTGGATAAGATGAAGAGAAGAAAGTCTGAATAACAGTCTGAAATTCCTAACCCTTCTTGAATAAGAATTAAAGTTGAGGGAGTAAGATGATGTTCATGCTTTGAGACAAAATTTTCCCAAGGTGATGAGGGTTTCATCTGAAGACTCTAATGCATATCTGAACATTTCTTATAGTGTTTCTGAAACAGACACATAACCACATGTTTCTTCCTGAAAGTGATAATCATATCTGACTTCTTCATTACTGTTTGCTTAGTATTGACCATAGTCCCTGCAAATACATGCTTGCATTTTTCTACAAGTCATATTTAAAATACTGACCTTCTGCATCACCCTTCACCTATATGACCTAAGACTTTCCATTTAAATTAATTAAGATGGCACATTCATCTTGCAGTCTGTTGTAGGGAAGTTTACCACGTTTCCAACAAAAGTTGGAATAAATAATAAAGGTGGACTAAGTGAAAGCTGGAATAAATAACAAAAGTGACTCACTGAATAAAAAAGAATAGCTATTTATTCTTTTTCTTGATAGCCTTTCTCTTTGTCTGGTATATAACATAATTCCTACTAGTTCTCATGTTTACATGGAATTACAATCAAAGATAGTGTGAGATTCATTGATCAGTTCTAGAAGGCTTCTGGTAGAGTCTGCTGGGTTTTCCATGTAGAGTATCTTGTCATCTGCGAAAAGTGAAAGTTTGACTTCTTCTTTGCCAATTCTGATGCCTTTTATTTCCTTTTGTTGTCTGATTGCTGATGCTAGGACTTCCAGCACTATGTTAAACAGCAGTGGTGCGAGTGGGCACCCCTGTTGTGTTCCTGATCTCAGGGGGAACGCTCTCAGTTTTTCCCCATTGAGGATGATATTGGCTGAGGGCTTTTCATAAACTGCTTTTATAATGTTTAGGTAAGTTTCCTCTATTCCGACTTTCTCAAGGGTTTATATTATGAAAGGGTGCTGTATGTTTTCAAATGTTTTTTCTGCATCTATCGACAGGATCATATGGTTTTTATCCTTTCTTTTGTTAATGTGGTGGATCACATTGATGGATTTGCAAATATTGAACCATCCCTGTAACCCAGGAATGAATCCCACTTGATCATGATGGATAATGCTTTTTATATGCTGTTGAATTCAATTTGCTAGTATCTTGTTGAGTATTTTTGCATCTGTATTCATTAAGGATATTGGTCTATAGTTCTCTTTTTTTTGCTGGGTCTCTGTCTGGTTTGGGAATCAAGGTGATGCTGGCTTCGTAGAATGAGTTTGGAAGTTTTCCTTCTATTTCTATTTTTTTGGAATAGTTTGAGAAGAATGGGTATGAGCTCTGCTTTAAATGTCTGGTAGAATTCCCCTGGGAAGCCGTCTGGCCCTAGGCTCTTATTTGTTGGGATATTTTTGATAACAGATTCGACTTCTTCACTGGTCTATTCATGCTTTCTATCTCTTCCCGTTTGAATTTTGGCGTGCATGTGCATTTAGGAATTTGTCCATTTCTTCTAGGTTGTCCAGTTTGTTGGCATATAATTTTTCATAGTAATCTTGGATGATTGCTTGTATTTCTAAGGGATTAGTTGTGATAGATCCCTTTTCATTCATGATTTTGTCTATCTGGAGGCTCTCTTTTCTTTCTGAGGAGCCTGGCTAGAGGTTTATCAATTTTGTTTATTTTTTCAAAGAACCAACTCTTGGTTTCATTGATCTGCTCCACTGTTTTTTTGGATTCTATATTGTTTATTTCTGCCCTGATCTTTATTATTTCTTATCAAGAATTCAGTAAAGTTGCAGGGTACAAAATCAATGTACAGAAATCAGTTGCATTCTTTACACCAAAGATGAAGCAGCAGAAAAAGAAATCAAGAAACTGATCCCATTCACGATTGCACAAAAAAAACATAAAATACCTAGGAGTAAACCTAACCAAGGATGTAAAAGACCTATATGATGAAAACTATAGAAAACTTATGAAAGAGATTGAAGAAGACACCAAGAAATGGAAAAATATTTCCTGTTCATGGATCAAAAGAATAAACATTGTGAAAATGTCATTACTACCCAAAGCAATCTACACATTCAATGCAATCCCCATCAAAATTGTACCAACATTCTTCTCAAAGCTAGAACAAACTATCCTCAAATTCGTATGGAACCACAAAAGACCGCGAATAGCCAAAGTAATATTGAAGAAGAAAACCAAAACGGGAGCCATCACAATCCCAGACTTTAGCCTCTACTACAAAGCTGTCATCATCAAGACAGTATGGTATTGGCACAAAAACAGACACATAGACCAATGGAATCGAATAGAGAACCCAGAACTGGGTCCACAAATGG